>JBCEZV010000041.1:2609527-2620120 GCA_039654365.1 Cataglyphis livida | reverse complement strand
TATATATTAATTTTAAATAATTAATTTATCTTATTTATTTATATTATATGTTTATATTAATTAAAATTAATATATTCATAACATACTTTATATATATATATATATACATATACACACACACACAAGTTTTCTGTTCATGATTAATATAAAATTACTGATATTTATAATATATTTTATAATATATAGAACAATTTCAGCGTTTCTTGAACAAGTATTTCATCGTTTCCGAGCAAAGAATAATTAGCGTCGCCCTCCTTACCGAGCAACTTGTCAAACAGCTTATTGGTGTCCTTTTTCGCAAGGAGCACCTTTGGACGCTCGCCGGAAAGGATAGTCGGCGTAGATTTATTACACCGTCGAGAGGGAGCTTCTACTGTCGCGCGAATTTCCCTCTCGCTGCCTTTTAAAGTACTAACAATAGTCGCTCGCATTGACTCCGCGCTCCTTTTTCTTTTTTTTTTTTTTTCGCACGTCCTTCGATTCTCACATTTTTAGGAAAAATTAACCGTTCGCTCGCAAATGCGGTATTCGGAAAAAAAATCAGACTCGAGAAGAAGAAAAAAAAAAAAACTTTCGCCAAAGGGACGAAAGCGCGGCTAGATGGCTGGCGAATGACGGAATCAGATCAATCGGTTTATTGATGGAAAGGCGCAGAGATGCGTAACGCATTCGCGTCCATAATCGTTATAATATTTGGTATTGACGTGATCGCGCCGTTTTGTCGAACATTATTTCGATCGTAATGGACTGGAAAATAGGAAGAGGAACGAACTCTTGCGATAGAGATGGAGCAGAAGGGCTCGCTCGAAAGAGATATCTCTCTCTCTCTCTCTCTCTCAAATTCGCGATAGCCGAGTTGGATATTGGTAACGGTGCAACACAGCGATTGACGGTGCATTAAAATCGTTGAAATGGCATATCGGCGAGCTCGCGAGGATGCATTTGCGATCGCGGATACGTTACAATCGCGAACATTTCACCGTGATACGATTCTATTAGACGGCAGAGCGAACGTTAAAGATCGCCTCTCTCTCTCTCTCTCTCTCTCTCTCTCTCTCTCTCTCTCTCTCTCTCTCTGTCTCTCTCTCGAAAATGTCTTTTCGGTGAGTTTTCACGATTGAACTACTGTGAGAGACGATATAATACCGATGCCAATACTGCGGTAACGTTGATCATGTCCTTGTAAAACAGCAATTTCACCAATCGAAATGCATCTCGCGCTGCAATAAACGGCGGACGGCATTATTGTTATCTGGCGAATGATATTTCTGTTATATTGGTAATGTTCTATTTCATGAGATATCGCTTCCTGCGAAGTTGCGAACGTTGTAGGATTCTAGAACAACGCACGGATAAAAAACATCAATGTTACATTCCTTGATTTATGTTTATAATGCTGTATAATATAATCGAGGACATTTAAATTACTTAAACGAAGGCCATATGTGACTCGAGTTCTCGAACAGAATTTTACAAATGCCATTTTCGTCCGTACTTTGTCGAATATTAGAACAGAGGGGGGAGGGAGCCCCTCCGTTATCATTTGTCGTCCCGAAATTCTATTTCCTTCGACGAAAAAATTCCGAACGTCTCGCAGAGAGAGAGAGAAAGAAAGAAAGAGAGAGAGAGAGAGAGAGAGAGAGAGAGAATCGTGTCCCGCGTAATGGGGAACAGGGATTCTCCGCTTCGCAGATGGAAACTCGCCATATTCGAGTAAGTAGATGGAATTCGGGGCGGCAGAGTGCGAGAGAACAAAAAAAAAAAAAAAAAGAAGCGCCGGAATTTAGGAAGAACCGATCCAGAAAAATTTCGGTCTTGACTCGAGAGAGCGAAAACGCGGGCCGAAAACGCCAACGAGCGCAAATCTTGATGCTCTCTCTCTCTCTCTCTCTCTCTCTCTCTTTCCCTCTTGGAATTATAAATCTCTCTCGCCGAAAGTGCACGGTGGAGAACGCGATGAATAGCCAGATGCTCTTTTCGGACGATTTCTCGATTTTTCGCCTATCCCGTTAACTCTCTCGCCCCTCCCCCCCCCCTCACCGAATTTCTCCCACCGTTTCTCTTTGCTCCGACGTTTTTTCCTACTTCTCACCCGCGGCTCTTGCATTTTGCGGCTCGTCGTTGATTCAACCGCGGTTTTCTGCCAAGTCGGCCGACAAATCCCCAACGTCGAATCGATCCGCTTTTTCTCTCACGATCTGTCCTTTAATTAAGACCATTAAAGGAAACGTCGATGTTCGCCCGCGATATCTCTTTATGGGTTTACCTTGGTTTCGTGTCTTTCAATCGGAGTTGTTGCTTCGGCGACACGCTCTTGCAGATGACAGACATAATTTCTCGTCGCTATTAAGAGTTACGACTAAGTACTTCTTTGTTCTCCAAAGATATATCGAACCTCCTTTTTACTGCTTTGTCTTTGTATCAAATCGTAATCTCTCAAACGAAGCACACACTCGAGAGTTATCTCGCGAAGAAATAAAATTCTTGACTATGTGCGAAATATGATTAAACAGACTATTCTTAATTTTGAGGAAGATTTAATCTAGATTGCGAATATAACTATTTAATTTGAGTTTAAATCTAATTTTTTCTCAGCGAAAAGTTAATGATTACAATTATGGAATTATTTAATGTTTCGAAAATCATGAAATTTTAAAGAATACATTTTTAATCGGCCACTCTGTGCACAAGCATACCAAGGACACATTTCATTTTCTCAGCAGCTTGCCACTATTGCAAGATAAAAATGTGAGTCATAATTAAACGCCATATATTTGAACAAAATTAATCCATTATACAGGGTGTCCCATAATTCGCCGATCACTCGTTGTGTGCATGTAAAGGATGTCAAAGTGAATAGGAAAGTCCTTTACCATTTTACGATTTTCCTTATAATTATTGAGATATTCATTAAAAAAGATTGGCCAATCCGCGCCTTATACAAGCGCGCGCGACGAGAAGAGACGTCCTACTGAAATGCGATATTAGGCGCGCGGTGAAGCGGTGAGAAGAGTGTTCTACACGCTTGTACGTAGCCTTCATAGAGCGTCTCTCCCACCGCTTCACCGCGCTCCTAGTATCACATTACAGTAGGACGTCTCTTCTCGTCGCGCGCGCTTGTATAAGGCGCGGATTGGCCGATCTTTTTTAATGAATATCTCAATAATTATTAGGAAAATCGTAAAATGGTAAAGGACTTTCTTATTCACCTTGACATTCTTTATATGCACACAACGGATGATTCGCGAATTATGGGACACCCTGTATATGTCCGAATTACATTTTTTCAAAATTGAATTCAACTTTCTAGATACAGAGTATTATTAGCATCTCTTTAAATTTCTTTTTAACAAGTTAAAATGTTCTCTCATGATTTATGAAACTCAATGGATGTGATGGATAAGAAGATTAAAAAGAAAAAAAAAAAAAAAAAAAAAAAAAAGAGCTATAAAATCGTGAGTCCTCTCTCCCTTCTCCCTTCTCTCCTTGCTGTTTCGCCGTCATTGTTCAGCCGCTGTTTTATCTGGACGTGCGGTCATGTGTGCACCAAGACGCACCGTCGTCGCCAGATACAAAACGCAAATTACGAAATAATAATTCAACAATAGTGGGAACAATGGTGGTAGGATAGAGAGAGGCACACGCGCACGTGGCGTGCATCGACGCAGAAAAACGCGATCGGCTCTTTCTCGCTCTTTTGCCCTCTCTCTCTCTCTCTCTCTCTCTCTCTATTTCTCTCCAACGCTGAAGCGTTATAAATTGCTCCATATGCACTGCATTAGAGTATAACGCGGCGGCTCAACCGCGCACCGGACGTGCCGCGTATTTATTGCGATAGGTTTTCGGGGGGCAAAACGCTGTCCGCCGAATTTATCGTCGCGCGCACAAAAACCACTTCCGCCTACCTCCCCCTCACCCTCCCGTCGTCACCCGCGCCCTCGTTTTTTCCAACTCCTCTCCCTATTTTTTTTTTTTTTTTTTTTTTTTTCACGTATGGTTACTCGTATACACGCACACACGTGCGAATTCTCTCTCTCGCTCCTCCCCTTTAAATCGCCGGCAATCGCAAATTCCCCAGGTGCGCAAGAGTTTTAGCCCTTATCCAGTGCTATTTTAAAAAATTGGCTTTTAACCTATTTTTGAAAAACACAGAGACAAGCAATTTTATCTTCTTTGAAAGAATTACATATGTAACACATCACTCAATAAGTCCCCGGTCTGACACATTATGGCAACATTGTTGACAGACCCACGATTTCTAAAAAAATTTGTTTTTCTTAGTTAGACCAGAGACTTATTGAGTGATGTGTTATATATATATATATATGTATGTATATATATATATATATATATATATATATATATATAAAATTAAGAAAAAAATAAATGAGACTTATCATAAAGAAAGTGTATATTTAAAAGATACTTAACACTTCTTGTTTGTTACATTGTATCTTACATTTCAGAAAATTCACGTTTTTTTGAATTTTTAAAAATATATTGTTTTATATAATTTATATATCATGTTTTGTTATTTATTTATTATAGCTCATTCCACCCTTGTTAGTGTTATTTCCAAAACATGCGCAAGAATAAACATCCCTTTATTCATGTCAACGTCATTGTCATCATCATTGTTGTTAATCTCCGTTGTTCTCACGATGGGATTGTTAGCAAATATGCTATCGAATGTTTCATTCGCTTTTCACAAACAATTATATTCAGCCGTTCGTGCCGCGAATTTTGAGAGATGCACGCGCTATCAAACGCAACACTCACGCGAAATGTGACGTTAACTATGACCATTCGTAATATTTAAATCGATTTCCGAAATACAAATTGAAAATTGTTTCATTATTCTTATATATTTAATATTATTAAATGCTTTTAAATAAATTTTCTACTATAAGATATCACATAAAATCTGAATGCAGTGCAGTTAGCAAATTCATTAAATAAATAAATCAATAAAATTATAAAAGTGAAAACAATTAACTTTTTAAATAAATATGAGACTAACGTAATATTCATATCATTTATATTAAAAAGCATATTTGTTCCAATTTAATTTTGTGTTAATTAATTAATTTAATAAATTATATAATGGTTTTACATCGCTCATTTAATTGAGCTCTCATATATTTAACGGTTATTTATTATATTAATATAACACGTAACAGCTATTTTGCATTCAAATAGCATCAAAGAGCGCAGAGCAGTCCGAATAAAAAGTGTTTAATATCTCTTAAAAATTTAATATATCTCTCACTGAAAACACGTAAAATGCATTAAGACATTTTTTATTAGCAGCGGTTATATTTCTTGTGCAACAGAAATGAACAAATTGTACTGTGCGTTTACTCTACTTGCATTTTCAAGCGGCAGTAAACCACGACAGATCCCAAGAGAGTACGGTCAGACTAAATATATAGATATCTGAAGTGGATGGCAGTAAAAGCTCTGCCTATAGCCGAGGCAATTACTTTGAATGGAAATGCAAAATTTATGGAATCAGAGCCGGTGCCGCATCGCTGCTGGCTGCTAATCAAGTGGTCAGCAATGTTTCTAAATCGTTACTTACGCGAAGAACCGCTCTTTTTCAAACAGGAGAATGAATTTTTATGAAGCAATTGCCTTTCATTTTGCATAAATATTATACGCGATACTGTGTATTTCATATAGGCACAAGGATTTATTAAAATTATCACACAATTAATCGCTGTAATAATGAATTAAAATTATTCATGATATAATGTAATGTTCGATATAGTTGTTACATTTTGAATTTTAAGCAAAATGATATATCAAAATAACATTTTGCTGGCTAAAATAATTTTTTAATACACAACGAGAAAATTTCTAATATTACTTGGCACGGATTGGAATGTATCGCGTAACGATCATTTTTCATATATAATAGGTAAGCGATAATTATGCACTGATAAGACAATAAAAAAATATATGTTTTCCTCGAATTTCAATCTCGTTATCTCGCTCTGCTCTTTTCGCGATTATTATGTCTGACGCGCACAACTGGACACGCCTTGCGTGGGCGCATTCTTTTTCCATGGGAGATGGAACGAGTTTTCTCCTTGGTGCTTTTAACGGGTAAAATGCTTTCAGGATGCTTGATTTTATATATCTTTCTCCGCCGCTTTTCTCCGGGCATAACCCGAGCCCGTTGAAGCAGAGACTCGGGAGACTACTTTCATTCTTCGAAGAAATGCCTTGTTTCGATATGAACAAAAAATGCTATTATTATTTGTACAGATTTATTCTGCCATATTTTTCTTCACTTGTATGATATTTTTAGATCTTTTTTATATTACCCTAATTGATAATTTGTTATAAACAAAAAATGTGCATGTGCGATGAAAAAGATTATTATTGTTAGAAACTGCTTCTCACATAATACAAACATGATGAAAATTGTGCAAATTAGAAATTTGAACATTGTTTTTTCATTATTTTATTTCGTTCACAAAGCTTGATTCCTCAAAGCAAGCGAATTTTTCAATTTTAGCTTTCTTATAAAAAGACGTCTCAAAATTTGAAAGTTACAGCACGTACAGACATCTTTCAAAAAATTCTAAATTTTATAAAAAATAGAACTCATCGATCAAATTTAATTTCTACTATCCTTTAATAATATTTTGTTTACGTAAAAAATGTTTAATCCGATATCTTAAAATTTGCGAAAGTTAGAAAGTGTTAAAAAATTCAAAATTTTATAAAAAAAATGGACTTTTCCACCGATACTCAGCAAATTTAATACCAATTATTCTTTAATGATACTCTATTTATGTAAAAAATTTTAATTTGAATCTGAGAATTTGCAAAAGTTAGAGCGTCTACAAACAATTTTCAAAAAATTTAAAATTTTATAAAAAATGAACTTTTTCACCGATCCTCATCAAGTCTAATACCAGTCATCCTTTAATAATATTTTATTTAAAAATACTAGATTTTATTTAATAATATTCTATGTAAAAAAAATTTAATCCGATATCTGAAAATTTGCAAAAATTAGAGCGTGTACAAACATTTTTCAAAAAATTTAAAATTTTATAAAAAAATGAATCTTTTTTGAATCTTTTACCTCACCAAATTCAATACCAACTATCCTTTAATAATACTTTATTTATATAAAAAAAGATTTAACCCGAAATTTCAAAATTTGTGAAAGTTAGAGCGTGTTCAAACATTTCTCAAAAAATTCAAAATTTTGTAAAAAATGAATTCTTTCACCGATACTCACCAAATTCAATATCAATCATCCTTTAATCATATTCTATTCATATAAAAAAGTTTAACTCGAAATCTCAAAATTTGTGAAAATTAGAGCGTGTATAAACATTTCTTAAAAAATTCAAAATTTTACAAAAAATGAACTTCTTTACCAAGTGTAATAATACTATATTCAATTTAAAAAATTTAACTTATATCTAAAAAATTGCGGAAGTTAGAGGTTGTGCAATGTACATACAAACATTTAAAAAAAAAAATGATTTTTTGACGTTTTGGAACATTCTAAACAGATTGATACAGAAAATTGGGACACAAATTTTGTGACAAAAACAAAGCTTTCGTTATGCGAAAGCAAAATGTATTAAGAGAGCTCTCTCATTTGTGCTACATACTGTATAAACGTTACGCAAGTTGGAAAATTTGAGTGCTAATACAGTAAGTCCAACAGCTTCATCGAACTTCCTTGAACATACTAAGTCTAAAAGCCTCGTTCTCAAATCGCGTTAGCGTATACTGAGAACTTTGTCCGCATTCTCTCCTCAGTCTGAAGCGGTTAATTAGTTCGATCAATCTCGACGCTAGGCCGAGCCATTTGCACGCGCCGCGAGATGAGGCACTAATGTTTCCGCCATCGAGGGAGGGGGGGGGGAGGGGGGTGGTGGAAATCTCTTTTTGCCGGCCTGATTTCACGGGTGGCGAGGGAAATCGATATCACGATGATATTCGCGAGAGGTCGCACTCGAAATTCGAATTCCCCGGTCAACGATGGTGCGGCCGATTATCGGCGGCGACGAGCTGCCGCGTTGCGATCACACCCGCCGTTACGTCGAGTGATTAATGTGCGTGCCGATAGGCGCGGGCGAGCGAGCCGGGCTCGCGATCGAGAGGCAGGCCGATAATTTATTAAGATCCGAAAGGCGAAACATACAGCCGGGGACCACCTGCCCGATCATGCCGTGCCGATTCACTGCGGTCATACGTCGATCATACGTCGGATTTATCCCTTACGGAAAAGAGAATGATTATCAGAAATAAGGATAATTTTTTGCGTGCAATTTATTAAAGAAACTTTAATATTTAATATTTAATAGTTTCTTCTTCTGTCATAATATATAAGTCAAGAATCACGATATAAAATGTTTATTATATATGATATACAGGGTGTTTCTAAATAAATGCGAAAAATTTTAGATGATTCTTTGTCGAGAATTAAGGGTGGTGTTTTATATAAACTCCTATAACCCTCCCTAAGGAGTTACACTCTTTTAAAGAGAAATAAAAAATTAATTTTTTTTTTTTTAATTATAATCTTGTATTGTTTTTGTTTTATTTTTTCCAACATTTACTATAATTTTGTTTTGCTTGATGTTTTTATTTTAAAATTTAACTTTTCGTAACTCGAAATTGTGTATAATAATATATTTTATTTTTTTTTTCTTGAAAGCTATTGATTTTAGGAAAAAAATAACAGAAATAATAAGGTTTTTTAAATCAAGCTTTCTAATGTATATTTTTAGATTTAGATGATTAAATAGGAGTTTTTAGTTTCATATCTTTATAACAATACGGAATGATTAAAAAAAAAATATAAATAAATATCTTTTCTACCAATAAAAAATGTCCATTAAATTTCATTTTTCTAGCTTGTGCAAAATTTGAAAAAAAAAATTTTTGCCTCCTTTAAAAGAGTATAACTCTTCAAGAATGAATACAGACGTATATATAAAAGACTTATTTTTCAACAAAGAATCATCTCCTAAAATTTTTTGCATTTATTTAGAAACACCCTGTATACTGAAAACTTGTACATCAATTTATTTTTTATTTACTTACACTTAGCGTCGCTTTTGCTCATATAAATAACACTTTTAAGGGTTTTTTTTTTTTATTTTTTTTAATCTATTTCTTCTAGATATTTCTGCATACAATAGACACAAGCGTTCTAATTCAGAGACATTAAAGACGCGATAAGAATCATTGGGGCGCTGGTCCCGATTCGTCATTCGTGTCGCGTTCAAGTGGCATTCGAGACACTTCCCGACTTAATCGCCGGGTCGACCGTTCGAGTACACTCGACAGCAGGAGCGGGCATCTCCCCCGGTGTTTCACGACTGGAAACAATGGATTTTGTTTCGAGCATCGCTCCTTTTCCGATTGTGGAAAGGGCAAACGAGGAGGACACGAGTAGAGCGTATTTTCCCGCATCTGCTCGTCTGCGACGTGTAGTCGTTCTTCTATGTAGAACAAAATCGAACCGCGTTGCAAAATATTATTCATAAAAATATGAATAATTGCATATAATGCATATAATTGCATATAATTGCAAATAATTCTTTCTTGACGTAAAAATATTTGAATCTGAAAGAACTGTAAGGATTTTTATGGTGAAAATTATAGATTGTATTCGATGATCAAAGTATTTTTTAAATAAAATTTATTATTATATTTTTATATAAAAATTGTATATACATATATATATATATATATATATATTATACATGTATACAGGGTGCTCCAAGTTAATAAAATTTCAAGATCTTATAGAAAATTTGGAACAAATAAGTTTTGATAAACATAAATCCGAAAATGCTCTTAAGTTAAAAAGTTAAAAAGTTGACGCTAATAAACTAATTAGTTGATAATTTAAATTTAAAAACATTTTTATGTTTGCATTTGCAATGTTTGCACTACGAATGTAGTATTTACATAAAAACCATCAAAACGTAGTTTTTTCAAGTTTTACTTTTTTTCTTGTTATTTTAGGTTTATTTTCTTTTGAATGCCTTATCAGAATTAAATAAAAAATTGGTGTAATTTATAGCTTGTTATTTAATTACTGTCGAGAAAAGATGATCAGACTCAGAAATCAGATCAAAATCAGATCAAATTAGATCAAATTATATCTGATTAAATTTATTTTTATATTCAATTTGATTTGATCTTTCATCTTTTCCCGGACCATCAGATTTATTTCATTACTTTTTTCAAATGAATGAATAGTTTTAAAATTATTTTTTTAAATTATCAAAAAACATTTTTCGAATTTTACTAGTTATAACTTTTTAACGAAGCGTTTTCGGACCTATGTTTATTCGAACATTTTTATTTCAAATTCAATTTTCTATTAAGAAACTCTGAAATTTCATTGACCTAACCCTCTATTTTATATATACATGTAAAGAAAAAATAAATAATTGTTATAGAAAAATATATTGCAAATAATTGAATACTTTTTTTAAAAAACAATTATTTTCTGTACAACATTTGGTTCATCTTATTATTCTGTACATAAAAGTATTACGATACAATTATCGAACACTAAATAATTTTTGAGATATTTTATAT
>JBCEZV010000041.1:2591084-2609427 GCA_039654365.1 Cataglyphis livida | reverse complement strand
AATATATTATATATAATTACATATGTTATTATATATGTTATTTACAAAATCAAGTTAAAAAACAATTTTTGACAACAGTTTGGCTTTAATTATTCTTGTAAAGTAACTATATTTCCTCCACATTGCGTCGATTCGCATGTTGATTTCCGGCGTGGTTTAATATCGCAGAAAAAATTCTCTCACCGCGGTTGATGACGCGGATAATTCGGCAAGAGATTTCGTCGTTTGACTCTGAAGGCTTTCCCGGATTCGAATGCCACGCGGCCGCTCGGCTATTTTCTTTCTACTACACTCGCTCGTTTACGAGCGAGACACTCTCATTGCGCGCGGCGAAACGATCCCACTCCGGAAGTGTGTTTCTTCCAGCCGGAAACGAACGAGTACGGCGGTACGATACAACGCGAGTGTATAGACTGTTTCTTTCTTTAACGTGAAAAACGTGGTCTTAACTTGATCCGTCCCGACGATAAATTGTTCATTCGAGATAATTGAATTCTAGGTGAGCGGCTTTCACAATAGAGAGTACAATGATATTAATTATGTTAAGTAATATCTTGCAATTTTTTAGAAGAAATAATTTTTATATTAGCTACAGGCATTCTCGTGTTTATTATAAAATGCATTTATATAATAAATTTGCTTATTACATTGTAATTACTTATTAAATATTATATATCCTATTGTGTGCGTGCTGCAAAGAGTATAATCTCGTGACAAATTATTATTCCTGATTTTCCACTTTCTAACAAATTGCGTACGCTGTATGATCGCTGCTTTTAAATATTTCCATAATTATTAAAGCTGTTTACGTTTCAAATCGCTCACATAATATTGAACTGTGAATCATACGCATTCATATATATTTATTCGCGCGTACTTAAATAATTCGTTTGACCGATCATCCGCGCGCTTAACTGCTTTTCATTTGATAAACAAAAGATAAATATTTCTGCACCCATATACAGTAGTCTTGCCTGATTATAAAACATTGGTTAGCAAACACATATTTTGTTTCATTGTCATGCTATTGTTCATGTAATGCAGCACGTGCGGATATTAATGTAATTTGAAATAATAATTGCCCCGATCGTGAATATATACGTGTTATTGTCGATGCGTGTATATGGAAAGTGAGTTGAAACCGAACTATCGATAACTCGTCAAAATGTCGTTTGCATTATTCGCAAGCGAAACATCTCTCGATGTCGAAAGAATTGCAATTGGCATTTTCCATTTATCAATCGCATCATGTGATGTCAATTATTATTAATATCAAAGACTGCATGTCTTTTTTGCTATCTTTATATAGGCTCCTAACATCGTCGTGATTTTAATCGTAGAATTGTCTTTTGTTATAAATTAATAATTAAATAATTTATTATACATAATTATTTATTATATAATAATTATTCAATAATAATTAATTTTTATTTGAAAATAAATTGTCAATTATTTAGAAATAAATTTCAGAAAAAATTAATTGATAAGAAGCCTTTCCCAGGCATAAAAACCCAATTAGGTGTCCTCGTTATTCTTGCCGAAGGCAGGACGGACGTGGTGCAGCGTTCTCCTCAAGCTATACGATCCACTCAGCAGCTGGCCGAACCTTTGCCAGCCTTATCCGGGCAGGCTGATCCCATCAGAAGTTTCCAGTATGTTTATAATCCACTAATCGCCCGCTTTTCCTGGCACAATTTAAAACTTTCCCTTGCCGTTATCCGGGATGCCCGTTTTCCAGCTCCTTCAACTACCTTCCTCCCCCTCTGCCTTCCCCGACCCACCCCCCAGATCTTGCTCCTCGTGACTTCATTTTGCGGCTCATGGATCGCCGAATTTCACGGACTTGGTTCTCTCGGTTTTAAAAGACTCAACCGCAAAAGGCGAACGACCCATTATTAAGCGATTTGCACTCTCCGTACATAATTGATGAAGTTATTTCGACGTCTCGACACGTTCGCGAAATAAAGTTGAATAATAATTTTCACAACATGTGTGAAAATATATTTAAAATTAACGAAGAATTAAAGAATCTTGATATTGTTGCTGATTGGGAATTACAATGTTGCATCTATGTGTAACAACAATTATAATTTTTTATTATGAAATAGAGACTCTGACTTATTTGCAGTTTGCAATTTTGTTTTAAGTTCATAATTGCAAAACTTAATGCATTTTATTTTTAAATAAATAAGGGGTTATATTTGACAGGCCTAAAATTAGATCGAAATTAAAGAAATTTTTATTATGCGTAAAATTATGTTTTATTAAAAACTGAAAATATATGTCTTATAAAGTAATAAGAATTTTGAGAATCTCTCGCCAAAGTTTCAGTAAAAAATATCAAAAACTGATATTTCCTAGCAGCTATTTTCCTGAACGATATTTGTAAAAACGGTATCTAACATATCTTTACCTCCTCTCATTTAAAACAAAAATTTTCCGTTAAACTAGAAGAGTAAAACTAGTGCTTGTCATAGAATATTTGCAATTTATGGTTTAGTTTTTTTTTTTTTTATAAATAAAAAAGACCTATTTTTAGATCAAAAACCACATTTTTTGCTATAAATCATGCTGCTATTGTTTGAAAAATCAATATTTTCAAAATCGGCTATGACAAGCACTAGTTTTATTCATCTAGTTTAAGAGAAAACTTTTGTTTTTTTATTTCAGATGAGAGGGGACAAAGTTATCTCTGGTGCCGCAAATGCCGTTTTCAGAAACACCGTTCGGAAAAATAGCTGCCAGAATCTCAATTTTGGATATGTTTTATTAAAATTTTGAGGAAATATTTTCAAAAGGCTACTAAAATATGTATTTTTGTTTTTTAATAAAACATAATTTTACCCACAATAAAAAATATAGTTTTACGTTTGTCAAATGTAAGTAACCCTTAATTCAATCTTTCTTCTTCACTAAACATTAGCCAATTAATATAATTTCGTATATCATGAATAATTAATAATTTTTAATGCAGTGTAAATAGTTACAGTTATATAATTAAGCATTTTATGTGAACCAAATTTTAAATAATTTCGCTTTAATCTTCCGTGTTTGTTAAAAGAGAAGGATTAACCACGCGATTAGCAATTCATCTCGTTGAGAGTAGAAGTCACGTTTTGTACCGAGATGGCCGCGCGATATTAGATCAGTCAGTGGGCCAATGTAAACGCGAAAGCGATACGATCGGAGAGGAGGATATTTGAGAGGATGTTTATTCGCTCGAGATTGCCGAGTTTATGAGACTACAATATAACGGTGCAAGAAAACATGCAGGGAAAACTGAACGATTTGAAAGATTCCGAAGCTGACGCGAGATCGCCGTTTAAAGGCGAATATAATCGTGTCTGTCGCGAAAAAAAAAAAAAAAAAAAAAAAAATGAGATATCCCATTTCCAGGACATGAAGCTTGAAGACCGCCAGCGGCTTCATTCATTCCGCTTTGATATGTTATTCGCGCGCGAGTTAATCGGAAGGCGTCTGGCGCAGATCGCCATAAAGTATTCCCGGCTTTTGGGCAAATTTAAATGGCAATCTTGAACTTCGGCCATTGCCCGGGGTAATTTTAAATCTTACTCCACTTTATGAGTATGAACGATTAATGAGCGCTTATTCCGAACGTCAGCATCCCTCCCCCCTACCTCCCCCCCCCTCTGAAAAATATAAATGTTACATAAAAATTTCGCAGCGCGAAAGCGTATTCCCTTCAAGATGATTAACGTCTCTGGCAGAAAGGACTTCTGCTGCGAGCAGAAGGAAAGTATCGTGAAATTGTTGATTTAAATAAATTGAGAAAAATTTGCTTCGGTCCCGGGGAGACATGAATCAAAGGAATGACGTCAGGAGGCCGAGGCCGCTTTTCATGCTATATTTAAGGTGCTAAATGACGCGCAGCCAAAATCAACGACATTACGGGCGCGAAAATGAAAGCACGCCGAGGGAAGAACGCGGTGTACGCGCTCGAATTCCCCTCCTCCCCCCTCCCCTCCGCCAGTCAGCGGGTTAAGGAAAGTGCGGGGGGTGGACGGAGGGGGTGATTGTGTTTCCCTCGCCTTTCGTGATATACTAATTCGATAAAGGGCGCGCTCGAGGCTTCGGCGAAAATCAGTTTAGTCGCGTAGGCGCGAGTTGAAAATTGTGTTGCTCGTGAGGCTGCAAATGAGAAGCTTGAAGGAGACTGTGAAGAGAGGAAAAAGAAAAAAAAAAAAAAAAAAAAAAGCGAGACTCTGCTCGAACAACAACAAAGTGCCGTGTAAAATAAGATTTTACATGCAATGATCTTTCTTTTTTCCTTCGGATTTAACAAAATTAATTTATTTCCCAGATACAAAGAGAGAGAGAAAGAGAGAGAGAGAGAGAGAGAAAATGTTGAGAGCATTTGCTTCATAAAATGGAATAAAAAATATAAACCATCTTTTATAATATATATATCAATTTTTTGTACTTTATTCTCTGTATATTATTTTAAATTTTATTGATAAAAGAGAAAATGTGAAAAATAAATGATATTAATTCTTCCACTCGAGTTATTATTAGTTAAATTTTTTTTTTAGCCGTGCGAGGATTTACATTTGATTAAAATTCGGTTTTTAAATAGATGATATTAAACGTGTAAACAAGTTCGACAAAGTTTACTTCTCGAATAAAATAATTTTATTTCCTTCGAGCAAAGTGTATACTTCACTACCATGTGTTTTAGAAAAAAAAAAGAATTGAGAGAGAGAGAGAGAGAGAGAGAGAGAGAGAGAGAGAGAGAGAGAGTACGTACAGTATTACAATAAATACCGATGGGTAATTGCATGACGAGAGCTCTTTACGAGAGAGACGGCGGAGCACGATGAAAAGACAAGGGCGAGGGTGAACCTTTCGGGCACACCCTTCGAGCGCATTCTTGGGATGGAGTAGCATGTGGCGGGCGTTTCAAACGGAGCTTGGCAGAATGAATCATTTTATTTCACGGCGGGGCGAACATGTCGATCACAGCGACGAGGATTCTTTCAGGTCTCCGGTACGAATCGCGTATCCGGCGTTTCGTTCGAGAGGAGTGAAAGGAGGATGGGGGGGGGAAGCGGGAAGGGGGAGGCGGGGGAGAGAAGGTGGGATGATGCGAACAACCTGCCCGCTCTCCCCCGTGCCAGACGTGAAATTGTTCCGCGATTCTCGGCCGCTGGAAAAATCGTCGATGCGTAGAACACAGCCGTGAAGCGAATCCCGTATGCGCCGCTTTCCCGTCGCCGAGATAACTCGCCGTTCGGATTTGCGCCCTACCTGAGCATTATCCATGAATGAATAACGATCCGAGGATATCGTGGCGCACTCTCTTTGAGTTTAGACGCAAATATACGTACGAGGTAGATTAAAAAGTTTTCGATCTAATTAGGAAGAAAATTTTTTTTTTTTTTTTCAAGCAACATGAAATTTATTCCTCAACGTACTCTCCTTTCCATTCAATATCTTTAGTCCAACGTTTTTCTAGACCTTTTATTCCCTTAATATAATAACTTTTGTCTAAAATAGTCCTCCAAAAATAGTCATTAACGGCACTTCAGCATCCGATGAAAATTTTTTTCCTACAGATAGTTATTTTTTTAAACATTTGGAAAACAAAAAAAAATTTGCACGGATTCTCCAAATCTGGAGAGTATGTGGCGGGTGTGGAGTTAATTCGTACTTTAGTTCGTAAGCAAACGCGACATCCAACGCGCGCTCAGCTATCTCATACCTAGTCCCTCATGTAAAATGTGCGCCCGTTCGTATGAGATACCAGCAGCCTCCGCTCTCTCTCTCTCTCTCTCAAAGTTAATCGACGATCGTCTATTACAATTTGATGAACATAATCAATCATCTCCTCCGTTGTTGCGAATTTTGGTCATACTGAGCGTTCCTCGTCGAAAATGCTCGTTCTACCGTTTAAACCTAGCAGATCTAGTTTTCACGGTCGTAAATAAAGGAGCAGCATACACTGAATTCACTTCATACACTGAATCTAATTCAGTTTTAATTTCTGTAAAAGTTTTCCTTTTCAAATAAAGAAATTTTATCACGATGCGATACTCCAATTTCTTCATTGTTGACAAACTGTCACTTTTAAAAGTTGTCAGAAATCACTAGAATGTTATCAAACTCAACTTTTTGTTTTTCTTTCACTACCATCTATTGGACAAGTATTAAAATTCTCTTAAAATTTATGCTTTTTCGTGGTTAGGTAAAAAACTTTTCAGATTAGGTAAGGTAAGGTTAGGTTAGATTAAGTCTATCTTCGTATTCTCAAAATTTAACGAAAATTAAATGATAATTGTGCTTCTTTGTTGAAAATAATATCGCATTAACTTTGCCATGAATGATGTTTGTTATCAGGCGTGAATTGGGCTTTAAATAACCAGGTCGGCGGACAACATTACGATCGTTGCATCGCCGCACCTTTAGTGTTAAACACCGGCTATGATCCTAGCCATTCATTGCGTCAAATGTGTACAACGTACTGCGTTAGTGAAATTTATACGAAACAAGCACCTTCAATCACGCTAAATGCGGTTACAGAGTGTAAATTTCAGCATTTAATATTATATATAAATATGTAAATTGTAATGACTCAAATTACTATTGTTTTAAAACAGTCGCAATATTATTAATTATCACATTAAAAAATTCAATGATAATAATTTTTTCAAATTAAAAAGAAAAGCAATATCTAAAAAATATGTATTATAAAAAAGTTTAAAAATATTACGTATTTGTTGTTTGTTATGTGTTTTTATCATGAGAATTGAGTCAACACATGTTAACTATTGGGTTTTAATTACGACAACGCGATAGAATAATTTACATCCATTCTGTAGTTCTGACGAAAAAGGAAACTGTGCAAAAAAAACGATCGGTCGATTTTCATCGATTCTCGATGTCTGTCGACGAGTAAAATTAAATTTTAGCCTAATTTGTTAGATCGTGGGCGCAAGCTTTCGCATATGTTCGCGTTTATTATTACGTTTGTTTCACACATGTGCACAGTTTCAACTATTCCAAAGTCTATCACTTACTCGCAAATCGTATTCTAGCCGCTTTCTCGATCATTTCATCATCTACGTGGCTTTCCATTGTTTAATAGTTTTTGTTGAAGAATAATATTTATCTATCAAACTGTTAGAATTAAAATAATGCACCCTGGCAATTATTCTTGAATGATACGAATTTTTAATTAAAAGAAATCTCTTTAGTGAAGTAACACAAATGATTATACAGGGTGTTTTAAGTCTGGTCAATGAAAAGTTCTTATGAAATCTTAGGAAATTAAACAAAAAAGTTCCTATAAACATAGGTCTGAAAATGCTTCGTTGAAAAATTATAGCTAATAAATATAAAAAAACCTCATTCATAAACCTTTATTTATTCGAAAAAAATAACAAAGTAAATCTAATAACTAAATAAATAATAAAATAAATTACACTATATATAATTTCACTTAATTTTTGATATGACGTTTAAAAGAAAATAAGCTGAAAACAAAAACAGCAGAAACTTGAAAAAATGACTTTTTGGTGATTTTTGTGTAAACACTACATTCGTTGTTTAAACATTTCAAAAATACAAACAAAAATGCAAACAAAAATGTTTTTATTAAATTTTGATCATAACTAATTATTTATAGAAGGTTCATTAGCTATAACTTTTTAACAAAGCGTTGCCGGACTTATGTTTATAGAAACTTTTTTTCCAAATTCAATTTTCTATAGATTCTAAAATTTCATCTGTCCTGGAACATCTTGTATAACTGCAATGTGAGAATTAATTATAAGAAAAAATGTTATATTATTACTTTATAAATGTATTAGATAATATTTTGTTGTTTCTTGTGTGTATGATAGTATTTCGATTAATTTCTAAATAAATGAAAAAAAGAAAGAAAAAATATTTGCGTGAATGTCAAAGATTCACGGAGATTTGTAAATTATCTCTTGCAAAAAGCTTGTCAAAAGTCTCTCGATTGTCTTCTATCTTTAATCCTCTTAATTAAAACATCGGTGTTCGGCGGATTAATTTTAGCCGGAAGTAACAAATAATTGAGAGCAAAGAGAGAGATGGCTCGGCGGTACAGCCATGGCTTTGCACATCGCAAAGTGACATTTGATGCTTCATTAGTTAACTTTATTCATCGAAACGTTATTTCCTGGCTCGCGACGCGGAACGCAACAATATGAAGCGATCAATGTGCTCCTTCATCGTGGTTGTATACTTTCGCGAATCCCAATTTCCGTATTAATATTTGAGTTTTTTTTTTCTATTTTACACTTCGTATCTCTCAAAAATGCTGCAATTCTCCACTCTTCTTATCTCATTCTATTTAAAAATTAGAACGACTACTGACGTAATCTTACAGATCTTTCCAAACAAGTCCAGCGGGTCTTTTGTGCCTTGTGTAAATTGGATTTTTGCCACGGCATGCAGACGCGATACGCCCAGCCGCGCAGAAAATGTAGGGAACATAGATCTGCAAAAACGATTAACAGGAGTGCTTACAGCGCTTACAGCAACGAATTTCAAATGTGTCTGTACTCATGGATCGCTTTTATTAACAACTGGAATTTTCTTCTGCGCTCTAGTAAAAAAAAACAACAAACTCAACTCAACAAATGGCAATATTATGGACTTTTAAAAGCGCGATTTTTCTTATGATGTTTTTACTTTATAATAATAATATTATAATAGGATGAAGCAAAAAAAACAATAAGTCAATAATTCTAAATAATTCTAAAAATATTTGTTAAATCAATAAATTGTTCATGAGAAAGTTTCACGTATTCGGCAACAAAATTTTGTCTAACCTAACCTAATCTAATCTAACCTAAACAATTTTTTGAAGTCACGCTAGCGCAAGCTTTGTAGACAGAATTAATAAATGTTTAGATGAGAATGATCATAATTGGAACATTTAATAATAAGATAAAAAAATAAAAAAAATAAAAAAATGAAGATCTTTTATTTAAGTTATGATTTTATCATTAGTCTGAATGCACTCTATTTTAAAGTTTAAACTGCTTATAACTTTTGATAGACGAATTTTTCAATTTAATGTTTCAGATAAAATTTATTTGTTTTTTCTCATAGAATCTAAATATGTAACATTTTATAGGAGGTTCCATATAAAATTATCTTCTACCCTTCTTGAAAGGAGCGTGGAGGGGAAGGAAAAATGGCGGCAACTTTATATTTACGTAGTTAGAAAGTCCTCTCGAATACGCGCGTACATGCAAAGGTGTATAATTTCAAAGCTCAATTTACGAAAATAATTATATCTCATATTTGATTCCTTATAAAATAGCATATCACTGTAAAGACAGTCCTAAAAGGCGACGTGGTGAATTCGAGTCACCGAGAGTCAAGTAGCTTTTATCGCGCGCTCTGAGTTATTGCGCTCTACAAACCCGAAGGAATACTTTCTTGATAACCATAACGCGATCCCGCCGTGCCGTTCCTCGTATATCACGAACATCCCCATCGTACACCACCCGCGCGAATGAGCGAGCAAGAGCGCTCGCTCCATCCTCGGTGCGATGATCAGGAAGCGAGCTACGTGCTCGACATCTTCAACGCTTCCCAGAGATTCCGAAGGATTTCACGCGCCTCAGATGAGAGTCTCAACCCTTTGCCCTCCTGCCCGCGGCTTTTCTCACCTCGTACAGAGTCAATTCCCGTAGCGCGTGAAATTTATTTTGGCAAGCTTCTTCGCGCGTGCATTCGCGTCAACGTGAAACGATAAAAAAGAAAGTACAGCTGATACGTTTCAATGTATCGAGTGCGGTCTCGCGACGTTTATCTTTGATTAAACGAACAAAGGAGGGATAAATATTTTAATAGAAGACAGATAACATTTTTTTTTAATAATATTTTTTTTTTTATAATAACAGTACAAGATGTAGGCAATTGTATATTTGCAGGGCGACTTGCTTAAAGCAATTGTTATCATTGATTTTATAACTAATTTATTCTCTATTAATTTGAATTATTTTAGAATATCTTCTACGTTGCTATTTGCACTTTGCAATGCATCTCGATGGTCGCCGGTAGATTACTAGAAATTAAACTACAATTTGTGGGATTGGCTGTCCCATTTATCTGCGAGTGGAATTTTCATTCTGCATGTTCGGCGATATGTGTCCGCTTATAACAAGTGCGGCCCGCTCTATTCTCCCCCGTAAATTATAATACGTCACCGTCACTGATTGACTTCGGCTTTATGATTAATGTTCACGTATTTGCAGTTAATTCAATGCGCTGTATAGACATTCTCGCATTACCGAATGAAAATTTGAGCGGCAATAAAGCCCGATTTACGCGAGCTAATAAGTGGGTCGAAATTTCAATAAATAATTGACAGCCGCGTATTTATTTATTACTCATTTACAGATTTCAATTATTTTAGATGTATGTAATAAATAGGATTCGCTAATCGTGTATGATATTCGTATTTAATATACAGGGTGTCCCAAAATTAGATTGACAAATTTCAAATAGATATAAAAGACGAAACAAGTTAATTTTGTCAAAAAACAATACATGTCTGCAAATGAGCCGTTTTGATACTAAAAATCAGAAAGACTCTGAAAAAAATTATTTTTTTTTTTTATTTTATTAATGTGGTTAAATAAAGTAAATAAAGAATAACAATAATTAATTAGCGAAAACGGTTGCTCGCTTCGTTGGTAAGTACGTGGCATTTTTTATCGCAAATTAAAAATTATTTGTGATTTTTTACTTGAGTAATTAATTTTCTAATATGTGTGTTATGTCCACTTGTTTCATTTGTTTTAAAAAATTATACTAAGAATTGAACTGGGACTGATAATGCTTATCTGTGCTTTGTACTATTTGCATGTCAATTTCTCATTATTATTCATTTTTTTTTTTTTTTGAGATAAGAAAAAATTTAAAATAAGTACGCATTGAATTTTTGAAAATTGATACGTGTAAATTGAATTTTCATCGATCTTTTGACCGCGCAATATCTCCGAAATGCAGATCAATATATTCTACATATTGTAAATTATTATTATGATAATCAATCAGTGACGAGATAATAAAAAATTATTGGACATTTTCGTCTATGTCTAAATCATTTAATGATCTTTATACTGAAACTGTCACACAATAAATAAATGCGCTACAATTGACAGTAACAATTTATATTTTCATTGTCCTAAATGTAATTATCCGATCTTGCTCTAATGTAATACTAATATCAGACGTGAACATCACATTGGAAAAGTTTAATCCAGAATTAAGCATAGACATTTAGCGGTAAATAAATGATTTGAAGAGATAATAATGAAAATACATTTTTATTTCAATAACTCTATCCATTCCAATAAAATTTTTCTTTTAACAGTTTATAAATTCACAAAAAAAGCTTAAGAGTAAAAATCTTATTTTGATAAATTTGAAAAATACTTCCAAAGCGTACGCAGTCGAAACTTGGCGTATTTTAAAAATACGCAATAATGACAAATCTTTTATGAATTCGTCGTTCAAGCGTGTTAATTAGGAGATTTCTCCTTTAAGAGATAAAAGTGAAAGAAATATGAGAAGAATGCTGATCGCATTGCTCGAGGCAAAGTGAATCGATTGAATTTATCTCATTATTCGAGTATTGTAATATCTATAGAAATCGAATCGTGGAGATAAAATAATGAGACTGTTGATCCAATCGTGTTAGAATTTTACTACCATGTATTGGGAAAGTGATTGAATTACTGGATACCGACTTTCCGATTTTATCTGCAAATATTGTTTTATTACAGAAATGATTTTCTACTCGCTATGTTTTGATAAACTGTATTTTTATCTCGATTTGTATTTAGACAAAAAACTAACGTTAATTCTAATCTTTGTACCGTACAGATATATTTACTAGAATAATATTTATGGAAAAATGTGATAAATATATTTTTAAAATAATATAAAAATTTCTATCAAAAGAGATTTGACACAAATAGAGATTTTTTATGTAAAAATATTTTTATATCAGTAAAAATGTCTCATGCAAAAATATTATATTTTATATTTTAGCCTAATATTTCAAAATTTGCGGAAGTTAGAGCAAGCACATTTTTTTTTTTTAGAAAAATTCAAATTTTATAAAAAATGAACCTTTCCACCAATTCTCATCAAATTTAATACCAACTCTCCTTTAATAATATTTCGTTCATCTGAAAATATTTAGATCAATATCTCAAAATTTGCGGAACTCTTTTTTTGAAAAATTCAAATTTTATAAAAAATAAAATCCCTATCTTAGAAAAATTCAATGCCAATTAACCTTTAATGATACTCTAATTACATAAAAAAAATTTAGCTCGAATTTGATTATCAGAATCAAATTTGATATCTCAGAATTTGCGAAAGTTAGAGCAACCACGTTCTTTGCGCACATACATACATACATACATACACATCTGCAAACATTTTTGACATTTTAGAATCATTTCTGAATACGTTGGTATTAAAATTTGAAAAAAAAAATAAAATAAAAATTTCATGAAAACCAAGCTTCCTCTATGAGGAAGCAAAAATTATTAAAATATTAATCAAAAGATTTCTTAAAATAATAATATTCGAGCTCTTTTTATAAAGTTTCTGAGTTATTATAAAAATATGCAAATGTGGAAGTATTAATGGATTAATACCCATAATTTAAACTTACACTCGAACATTCTTAACTAAGCAAGAGTGAAACTAAGAGGATTTCCGCCTTACGCATTTCGCGTTTACGTAACGTCGCGCCGCCGTCGAGAATTCATTAATCACGCGAATCGGGCATTTGCCTACATCGCAGAGTCCGCATTAGCCAAGCAACCCTATCGCGTACCCTTATACCCGCACCGCTACTTACAACGGTATCAATGCCTACCTCTACCCCGGCGTCTCTATGCCATCAGGCGTGAAGGGCGGGAAAGGGCGGGCGGGGGGAGGGATAGGGGGAAAGGGAAATGCGATGGTCGGCAGATGGATCTAGCGGATTCGCCCGAGCTGATCGCAGCCGAATCGGTGATGAAGAGAGGAGAGGAGAGAAGCCGTCCGTCGTGTCGTGTAACGTTACGGTGAATTTCGGTCGCGCGCGAACGGGGGTGGGAAGTTGTGGATCAAGGGAAATAGACAGAGAGAGAGAGAGAGAGAGAGAGAGAGAGGGAGGGGGGGGTAATGCGCAGACAGCCACCCAAAGAGGTGGCAGAGGGGCCCGAGGGGTAACAGGTCGGATGTCCGGCAGTCCGTCACCAGCTATCCCTCGGTATCTCCGGCGGTGGCCCGCCGCGACCGGCCCCCGCGGCCATATCGCTCCACTACATAACAAGTCCTGAATATGCATATATTCGATGCTACAGGACTAGGCAGAGGGGAGTTTGCGCGCGCGCCCTCTCTCCCCCTCCCCCTTCCCCCTCCCCCCGCAGTTGACCGTACTTATTGTATTAGGGTCTCGACACTGCATGTATTTCGTTAGTTTGCTCACTTCGCAAAATATTTTGACGTGAAAGTGAGCATTCTTGGCGCGAGTAAGTATCGGCTTAATGATTATGATTAATATTTAATGAGAATTTAAGATGCGACTATTGCATGTTAATTGAAATAGATTTTATTATTATAAAGGAGATAATTATTGAATTTTCTTATAGTTATTTTGATGAGATTCGGATAAATTAGGGGATCAATTTTTAACTTGAGCGTTTTTTTTTTTTTTTTTGATAATTATTTTACATTAACGTTAAATTACAATGACAATAACAATATTATTAATAGAATTATGGGATATTTTGTTCATTTTGAAAACTCTTGTGTAAAAAGCTCTTTAACACTTTGTATTTATGCGTAATAAATCCAAATATCTTTGTAAAATAGAATACATTGATAGAGGTGAAGATTTTCTTTTAAATATATTAAAATATATCGATTTTCTTTAGAATTTTTCTTATTCATACGACATATATAAGACACCGAGTCTACTTTAAATTCCCTGGATGACGCACATTCTGAGGCAGTTACTTTTTCCAAAACTACTCCAGAATATCTTTATCCTCGACCCCGACACGCCCCCGTACATGTAAACACACGTAAAGGCGCGTAGCATTCGAACGGAAATTCTTCAAGCCCTAATCCTCCGTTTACCAAAGTTAAAACAAATCTGAGAAAGTCGAGAAATACCTGAGTCACTTTTCTCTCATTTTAAGAAAAATAATTCATTCGTTCCAAGTATCCTTTCCCCCCCTCTCCTCACCCTTTTCTGAATTATATATTTTCAATGTTTGCGTTTCACAAATTAAAGAAAATATTCTTTTTATCTAATAACAATTCTATATTACATGAATTATTTTTTGCAGCTTGATAATCAAGATGATTAAAATTCCAACCGTCAAAGAGAGATGCTCTGTACAGCACATAGATTTATATGCATATTCCCTCATATATACACACACACACACACACATTTAGATATCAACCCCTGTACAAACACGTGGTCACGCGCGTGCGAACTCACCCCCTTTCCTTCTTCCCTCCTCTCTGCCTCTCTCTCTCTCTCTCTCTCTCTCTCCCCCTCTCTCCCTCTCTCTCTGTCTCTCTCTCTGTCTCTCTCTCTGTCTCTCTCTCTGTCTCTCCACTTGGCCATCGTCGAAGCACCATTGACGCCAGTTCACTGCCTGCCAGCGCACGGATTTATGGCAATGTATACGGCGTTCGCTCGTATATTCGTGGATTTTGACGTATCGCGTACATTAGGGAAATTCTAATTACCCCTGGCCTTCTCCCACCCTCGTCCCTCTAGACACACGCACACTATCTGCGAGAGCGCTTCCTCCGCTAAAGGAAATACGGTGTCCTGGTAGCGGCCAATGGGGCTGTCCTTCGCGCTCTATTGACGTTCCGTCTCTTTGGCTTCCGACCTATCTATCTTCCACCGACCCTGCCTTCCGGTATCTCCTTTCGCAACGCGTAGTGTCTAACGCTCTCGGCGCAATCGGTTGGCGCTTGGTTAGCGCGCTGTCTGTATGTCGGGTTCTTTGATGAAACGGATAGATCCGCTCATCCTCTCATTCTCTGTATTCTCCCGCGCGTGTGTTCTTTGCTTTTCCTAGACAGTATTTCCTGTCTTACCTTTTGCTTTCAATGTACCGTAAAATCGGGGTTAGATTGCGATAGCAATCGTAACTCTGCTCTGTAAGGGAGACAGATTTTGAGAGCGGATCTTCAGAGCAGTTTCGAGAAAATTAAACAGTATTCTATGAATTATAAATGATAAGTAAGGGGTGTTAAATTTATGAGTACAAACAATATTTTATCTAATTGAATTAGTAAATAAAATTAATCTCATGAAATTTATAATTATTTTTTCTGTATATTATATAATTATATTACTTTATATAATAATTATGAATTATAAATTATATAATTGTAAAATAATTTTAATCGAAAAATTAATAATTTTATAAGGCTTTGCACAAAAAAAAAATAAATAAAATAGAAAACAGGCAAAAAGAGTCAAGCATTTACACATTTATATTATGTTATTTAATCATTAAGAATATTTTGGCTATAGTAAGAAGAAACTGTTAATAAAAAAAATAAATAAACATATTTTTTACATTTTTTATGCTATATTTGAAAAATCAAATGAATAAATCCAAATAAATGAAATAAGGAGAAAAATAAAATTTTTCTACAATTTTTAATAAATAACTATTAAACAAATAAGTGGATCCTAAATCAGATTTTGTGTAAATATTTATTATAGTTTTAATATATATAAATATTTTTATTTACTAGCAATATTCTTTCCTTGTCAAATTTATCAATAAGTGCTACAATACGCGATTTTTCAGAATCAATAACAACTTTAATTTTACATAATTTCCAATAATTTCTAATCCGTTAATAAAATTGTGCTCCTGATTTTACACAAATATTAAAAAAAAAATAGTAAAACAGTCTACAAAATTTATATGCTTTGTCAACATTTCGACATATGATCGCATAATGTCTTTAAATGTCATTTTCTAAAACGAAAAATTTGAAGATTTGTGCCACAATTTCCTGCGCTCGACTCTTATTTACCCTTGTTTTATTTTCGTAAAATAATTTTTTATCGTCTGAAAAATATTATATCGTCGCATTTAATCCGCTGTCATACGGCGTTTTCGATTTTCCATGCGTCTGACAATTGCAAATAGTTACCAATTCGTGGACCATAATGCTAACAGCTGATCGGTATCAGTAGCGATACATATTTCATGTAATTCGCGAGGCATCATACTATCGGCGGTGTTTGAGTTTCGTTAATGCAGTCTATCCAACTATCAAAATAGTGGTATGATTGACCAGCGTAACGCGATTAATTTTGCGTGTCGAGCCTCGAGCCCTACAGCAGTCAGATGAAAATTCGAGCGCCACGGCGCTAATAGAATTTAATGAGGCTGCGTCACGGGCCGATCTCGTCGACGGATGGCATCAAAATGCGGGCGGAAGTGAATAGCTACGATCTAATGTATCCAGCGCAGTCGTTTGTGCCGATCGAATGCTGACAATACAATCCGACATAGTCGGAATGTCAATATTAACACATCACTCAATAAGTCCCCGGTCTGACACATATATGGCAACATTGTTGACAGACCCACGTGATTTCTAAAAAAAAAATGTGTTCTCCTTAGTTAGACCGGAGACTTATTGAGTGATGTGTTATATACAGACGTCCGTCTAATCGCATGCTTATCAAATTTTCTTTCCCTCATGGGAATTTGAAACTTCGTGACAGCGTCAGTATGGAAATTTTTAGAACTCTTGCGAAAAAAGATTTCGAACAACAATGTTGTTGACCTTTGTGAGATCTCTTCTTTATAATTATAACACGAAGGGATGCAGCATTTTTATATATAATAATAATTTTATGACAAAAAATGTGGTGGAGGCTTGCTTCATGAGATAATTATTTTCGCACACTTTTACGTAGATTAATAAAATTTTGAAAAATTTTTGGAAGGGCGACGCAGATATTGCAATTAACTCTCTTCCTTTATTCATAATAGCAGTTATATTCCAATTACGTATCTTTACTCATCGCACAGATGCATATTATCCCGAATGCAACGTAGTAAGCTCTTTGAGTGAATTGCTCGCATTTGTAAAGCTGTGGAATCTGTGAGTGTATATAAAGAGGGACAGAGAAGGAGAAAGAGAAGGAGAAAGGGAGAGAGAGAAAGAGAGTATAAGCTCTCCCAAATCTCTCTATTGCACCCCCGAACGAATGGGCGGTCGATCGTTTTGCCACGCGAGCATATTTTATAGCGCAAAATCGTCGCCGCGGTTTCCCTAAAAGTGCTATTAGCTAGCCGCAGAGTGCCGTTCTAACGGGCCCCGTTAAGTTTGTCGAACGACTATTATTCACGACGTCTCGGAATCGTGACACAGATGGGCGCGATTTTGAGAGAAGAGGAGAAAGGGCGCGGGGGGCCTTGACTTGAAGGCTTTTTGACATTCGAGTTAACGTCAGAAGCAAGGCGATTACGGAAACATAAACTTCTGGAAAATAACGTAATGACGTTTGAAGAAAAGCACGTTGGAATTGAAATAAAAAAAAAAAAATGTCTTACGTAAGTAAAACAAAATTGAAATATATTAACGTAACAGATAAACACGAGCACGATTCCCAGCATGATAATGCTTACGCGTTGATAATGGGGATCTTTTCGCTCGCCTTCTTGGTATTTGCCATTCGTGCCATGCAAATGCGATATCACGGCTCTGTTGGTGGCTTTGAATACGAGCCCGACGTTGTATGCGACAATGATTACGTGTAATACAACGAGTATCAAATTGGGAGGACGTCATGCTGCGCTTCGCAATTGTTCGCAATTGCATCGCTACCTTAATTTTGCGTTAAGTGCACTGATTATGTTAAGAGCTGTTTGATAGAAGCATCAATTAAAGTCGGTATTATAACTTTTTATTGCACACCCCGTGTAATAAATATTCTATACATAAGTGACAATATTTTCATTAATTTTCCCATAATATTAATATTAAATAATAATATTATTATTAAATTATTATTAATATTTATATTAAATAATAATATTTAAGAAATGTTTTTACTTTATTATTAATATTTATATTAAATAATATTATTAATATTTATATTTTTATTGCATACTTCGTGTAATAAATATTCTATACATAAGTGACAATATTTTCATTAATTTTCCCATAATATTAATATTAAATAATAATATTATATAATAATATTATTATTAAATTATTATTAATATTTATATTAAATAATAATATTTAAGAAATGTTTTTACTTTATTAT
>JBCEZV010000041.1:2563978-2575250 GCA_039654365.1 Cataglyphis livida | reverse complement strand
CTATATTCACTTAAATAAATATTAAAACAATAAATGATTGATTAGATTATATAATTTAATGTTTACTTAATTAATGTATTTACTTACTCGTTTTTTAATATTGTGATACGAGTAATAATTATTTATTTAGTATTTGAACATCAAAATTTTTTACTAATTTAGATATAGGATGTCTATCATTTTTTATTGATTTTGTGTCGTTTAAATGTAATATATAATAATAAATCGAGTACAATTAAATTAGCAGCTGCCGTACAAAGCATCGTGCAATCATATTTTATTGATTAGCATGCATATGATCACAATTAATTATTTTCGCGAATGTAAGTGCCAGATAGCAGCATGAAAAAGAGAAAAGAAAAAGAAAACTCGGGAGACATCAGGCAATAGCAAAGCAACAGTGTGATAAACAATTCATAAATTATTTAATTCATTACTTTATTAACTTGTTATTTTTTTATAAATCTATCTAAAGGATAAGGAATAAATTTAATTGAGAACGCAATAATTATTTTTTTAAATATTGTTTGTAAAAATTTTTATATGTACAATTACAATTTGGATATAATTGTATTTTACAGATCAACGTCGTGTGTACTACAACTCCATTGTTGCGCATCGTGTTGGTGAGCGAATTATTTTCAATTTTACATATACAATCATAACATAAAAAATTGATCAAAATTATATATTTATTATGAATGTATGAGATATAAAATATTATAACTGAATATGAATAAAAGAAATACAAAAACAATCATCAAAAATTTTATAATTGTGTACATATGCTCATCAAAGCTTGCAAAAATATCAAATAATTATGTATAATAGAATTAACTTTATAGATTTCAATGATTTTAGATACTAATATATATTATCAAGGACACGACCTTGAGTAACTTTCAAAAGGTTTTAACCATCTCAATTTATTATAAAAAATTATAAAAATAAATTTCATGAATAAAACATAATTTTCTGACACCATGTATATTTAAGAAGGAATATATTTCTTTAAGATGGAATATGTGTTCTCAATACATATCATAAAGTAATCATAAAGCGTTAATATGCTGTATTTTTTGTAAGATATCAGCAATGTAGTTTTGTACTTTTGTTTAAAGTGTAACAACTCTTTCAAATTAAAAGAAAAAAAATATTTTATAGTTTTACTTTTTATTATAAAATGAAAGCATGGGCGGGGAAAGAGTTCCTGTCTTTCCCCTGCACCCATACTTTTCAAAAAAACTAACCTAACCCAAACCTAATTAGAAATTGGATTAGGTTAGTTTTTTAGAGGATTAAGGAACGTGAGAAGAGGCAAAGCCTTCTTCCGTTCACACATTCATTTTGCAATTATACAGATAATATTTTAATAATTAAGAATTTTTACGAATGTGTGTGTTATTGATAATAATTAAATATGACAAATATACATAAAAAGCATTAGAAAACTTTATTCATTGAAATTTTTAAACTGTATTTGATCGATTTAACAGATACATAAAACTCATTATCATTATAAAGAAAGCATCGATGCGTTCACTCATCAAAATTGTATATTCTCTTAAATAAAAATTTAGCAAAATAATTTGTAAAGTGTTAATCGGGTGTACCGTAGTGAGAAATATTTGCTCTCATGTCTCTCTGCAATCTTTCTATATACTTTGTTTCGACACTTGTTTCTGGATTTTTAAATTAACTGTGTGTTCACTGTTTAATATATAGCTATCTTCATTATGTAAAGTATCATGCGCGCCATTAGTTTGTATGAATCAAAAGCAACATATTTTCGAATGATCGGCAATAATATTTCGGCACTTTGACTTGGTACAGGCAAAATGAAAACTGTTTTAATGTTCCCTTTGTTATCATCGAAAACTTATTGCTCTCAAACTATGCATCGAGTATTGTATTTTCTTTTGCCTATTTTTACCTCATCTAATTTTGTTCATTCCACCAATTGACTCTTGTTTAATTCAAATCCACTGTTGAAGCAACTAGGATCAATTTAGCAAAGAAATATTATTATACTTCAAACATAAATTAATAAAGTAAAGAATATATTATTTACCTCTCGATTAAAAATTCGTCGAATCGATTACAAAGCTATCATTTGGATAACGTATTTGATCGAAAAAAACAAAACAAAACAATAAGTTCCGTTGTATGTTGAATATTTGTGTATGTTGAATATTTACTTTTCAAATGTACAAGGTGTCGGAAAAACAAAAGTCTATTTATAAAATTTTTTGTTAACACCGTTTTAATAAATGACTTATTACTTAAATATTACATACAATTAATTTAAAATTGATGTTTAAAGAAATTATCGCATTTAATACTTGTCTATCGTACAATTTGATTGTTAATAATTTTTTAATAAATAATGAGCGACAGTTAAAACCTCTCAGATGTTAAGTCAGAGTTATGACCTTGACAACACAAATCAAGGTCATTGGAGGAGTCTCTCCGAAACAGGATTTTTACCTTTACTATTTTTTAATCGTCTATTTATATTTTATCTGATAATTATCTCAGGTTTGTGTTTTATATAGTGTTAACATTTTTTATTTATATGTAACCATTTCTATAGTCCTATTTATTAGCAAATATTAAATTTTCGCTTTAAAGCGCTCTAAAGATTCCAATGAGACTTGATATTTTTAATTGAAAAAATTATAAGAAGTGCAAAGAGAAGTTTAGTATAAAAAACAAGCAATTTTATATCGCTGATTTTCTGATTTTCATTCAATGTAAATTATAAAAGCTCGGCGAGAGTATTTCGAGGTTGAAATAATAATTTTTTTGACTTTTCTTCCAGTTCAATTCATCCGGCGACATTCGTGACGTGGCAAGAGTCCTTCGTTTTTACGGCGCTCTCGGAGTGCCCACTCCGATTTTAATTGAGTTCGTTATATTCATTTCCGGAGAAGCGCCTGATGCATTTTATTCGCGTATCTCGTGTGTGTTCGCGACTGCTCTTCGCTGCTACGTTTGAGTGTAACACTCTCAGTAACTCGCAGATTTATAGCGGCACCGAAAGCGGGATAAAATTCGCGATAATGCCGCATGTGAGTTCATCGCGTGTGGCATTACCGAAAAAGTGCCGTTGAAATAATCGACTTGATTCCTGGACTTATATAGAGTAAAGTTTTATATGTCGCTTTACTTGAAACAAAATAAGAAATAGTGATATTTATACGAAGCTACAAATTTTAAATGCACTTTATACTAAAATATATATAAAATAAATTAATACTAAATATAAATGCACATCAAATTAATTCAATCAATTTTACAAATCCATTTTAGACGATATATAATTCATGGCAGAATTCAAGAAAGTATTTTATATATAGTTTTGTTCTGATAGATGTGTATGTATCTTGATTTGTTAAAAATAATGTTGTAGAAATAACTAATATATTTTTTTTTTATAAATAAATTTGGAAAAATAGAAAAATATCTTTGTCTCAGATTCGGATAGGAATAGATTGTCCAAAGTGGATTTAAAAAATAATGATAATAATTTTGTACATGTAACTTTTTTCCCTCATCCTGATATCACGATGTATGCCACCTCGGTGGCGTTTGTGACCTTTATTCCGGATCCCTCAGTAAGTCATCAATCCTTTCTGATATGCGACGTTTTCGAGCATGTACTTATCATAATACCCATTCGAGTCACGAAATCAGCTTTCTCTCAAGAAGCCGAGGATCGATGCTCCGAAAGTCCGGATTGTCATTCAGTAGGTTTTGAGCGTTTAGTATATACTTCCCTCTGGAGATGCTGCCTTCATTTACCTTCATGCATGATATATGCGCGGATGAGCAGCGGCCCACCAACTAACGTAACTATTAGGGCTGGCAGTTCGAAAGCGCGCATCGTTCCCTAGATTAGGTTGTAGGTTGCTGATAGTACATTGCGCATTGTTAGTAGTAAATGCTCGTCGTTTCTATGAGACCAGACAGCGAGAGCCAATCATTCCGGCATTATTGCCGAGCGATGGGAAACGGGATGAAAGAGACGCGAGGGGGGCGAGGGGGAGGCGTCAGGGGGAGAGAATGGAGAGGCATGCGAATCCATTTAATAGAGAATCTATATACATTACGGATTTATCAAACAATATAATTCAGGTGAAGCCCCGCTCGCTGGTCCCGAATCGCCGTGCCACCTCCGCGCAATCTGCCCAAGTCGCACCTCGCCTCGTTGTCTGTTGCCAATTTCGGGGCCGATCGACGTGAATGCGAGCCGATTGCGAATTTTCGCTATAGATGGGATTTATGTGACACCGTCGCGCCGGCGGTGTGCATTAAAAGGATATCTGCAGTCTCGCTCGACCATAAAATTTCGAATACCGTTTAGCGTATACAGTCGCTATTCGGTATGCTTTGTGTAAAAGTCGGATCACGCTTATTGATGTGAGAAATATTGAAATATATTTCGCGAGATATGACACGCGGAACGGATCCGCAGTAGCGCGCTTTTATCGCATAGATGTAATTGAACGGAATGTAACCATTTTTTAATTCTGCCAGCTCAGTTGTCAGCTTTGGCGCAGATACAAATTTTTTTTTATTTCACATATAAATTAGATTTCTTTTTTTAATTTTAATAAAGTTGTAATTGGACATGTTAGCTCTTATAATTTGAAGCTTAGAATTTTAAAGCTTCCTACGCAAAGGAAAATCTTGATTTACGCGAATAATTAATCCTAGAATTTTTATATCATTATGTTCGATAAATATTCTATAACACTGTTCAACGAAAAAAAGATATATTTTTTTTTTTTCGAACATCGGAATGGGACTAGTTTCTTATATGTTTTTAGACTCTGAATCCAATTTTGAAAATATTCCATCATTTTAGAATTTTGAGAAATTTTCAAATAAAAGTTAAAAGGCCTATTTTCAAGAATTTTATATCATAGCTACAATATGACGTGCTGGAGAAGATTTATTACAATCAAAATAAAGTATGTTGTTAGGACTTTCAACCTTCAAAAGAAATTTTTCATGTTGGTACTGGTTAGGTTAGGTTAATAAAATGTCTATGGTTAAAAATTAGTTGTGACTTAAGTCATGACGATTTACCAAATAGCTATACAATTTTGTTTATTTAAAATTTATTTAAAAGTTATGAGTTTTTTAGGTCACTGAATCTAATGTCAAAATTATTAAATTCAAAATTGGATTCAATATAGCGGACTCAATATTATAAAAATTTAAGTTTTGACATCTGTCAAATCGAGTCCACCATTTTGAATTTGACAATTTTGATATTTGTATTCCTATTTTTGTTTTTTCTGTGTAATAACAAAAATATACACAAAAATAAAAATAATGTGTTTATTACTCAAACAATATAAAATATAGCATTAACGAAATTGAAAATAAAAACGCGCTTTCATTTTAGATTTTTTCTAAAGAGAATTAATAATACTTTGAATAAAGATAATTATGTGATATATATCAATCTCAAATTGACATATATCTATCTAAATCTTGCTAAACTCTTACGTAACATAATGAAAATATTTTTAAACATTTTCTTCTAATGTTATTAGAATTCAGTAGAATTTATTTCTAAATAAATTTTGTTATTTTTTTAAATGTGAAAGTAGCACAATCTATTAAAATATTAAGAATCTTTTGTGGCAGAAAGAGATAAATGGCCACTTTTTATGGCGCGGATCACCGATTTCGGATTATGTCGTGACTCGTTTTTGATCTGAATTTATATCACGTAGGTAAAATTTATAATTCGCACGTTAGATGCGTTTATCATTGTAAAAAATCTCGGTTTATCGAGAAGAGTTTTAAAGGCTCGTGAACGACTTTAAATACTTTGGTTTATTTTGCTTTCCATGCATCACATTGATAACCGCAACGGATGTAGTTTTGGGGGATTTTACGTTAGCGGATGTAACGGCACCCCGGATATCCGAAATAGCGGATAGATTATTCAACAATGGTCGGATCTTTCATTTGTAACCATCGGAAATGTAAGTCTCTTTTTCCTTCCGTTCGTTTATAAATTTTTAAACATTCTAGCTTTTTCACGATTATACATGACTACATTCCTAAAGTTTATTAAATGACTTCGATGATTTTTAGTTTATTGCTCTGACATCCATTGTCTTTTCCTGCGTGAATAAATTTTGAAACTTTTTGACAAGCTGTCTAAACAAAATTTTATTTTATTTTATTTCTTTTTTTAACAAAACAGAATAGAGAAAATTATTATTCTAAATTGGCGAATATTTGTCTCGCTTGCGTTTTAAAGTAAATAGTTCCATTGAAAATGGAGGAGTGAGACTTTATTAAATGTACAAAATTGTGAAAATATTTGCCGCGAGACTCTGTGATAAATAAATTGATTTTGAAATTTGTCAGTACGATTGAGGAGCATCCTTGAATACGTTACTTTAGTATCTTGCTTCCGCTCGCGTTTTCGCTTTTTCGCGCTCGTTCTCAAACCGGCAATTCGATTGATAACTTGAACCACTATGCGGATGGAGCGTTTACAGCTTTACAGTTTATTCGTCGTAAAAGCGCGAAGCGAATGCGCCTCGCCGCACTCTCTCTCTCTCTCTCTCTCTTTCACTCTGGTCATATAAAATACCAATTCCGCCATAAAATTTGTATATTTATCATTTTATTGACGCGCGGATACGTAAGGACGATTTTACTGACAATTTGCATATTTTCTTATTCAAAGTAAACTTGAAAAAAATGCGAAGGAATTTTAGACATGAATATTAAATCATTCCTTTAAATGATTTCTTTCTGCTCCACTAAAATTCACTATAGGAAATACCCTCAGTAAATTCAATTAACAATTCCTTCAATTTAATTTAATTTAATACATCGATGTTGAAGCTGCTCGTTATTATTTTACATTAATTTTCACGCTCTTGCAAATATACCATACACCACATTGTTAACTGTTATCATCGGATTCGGAATCATTTCGCATCTACCAGCACTCTCGGCGATATTATTTACGCGGATGGAAACGTTCGGGGGGCAACGGCATGAAACGCGGTTTGTTCACGGTACCGATTACACGAAGTTGTAACTCGAGCATGTGCGAGCCCCAGCAGCGGTCCTCCAAAGTGCGAGTAATGCCATGAGAGAGAGAGAGAAAGAGAGAGAGAGAGAGAGAGAGAGAGGGGAAGAGAGCGGATCGTTATCTCCGGCGCGTAGCGAGAGCGACGGACACCATGGGATGCTGAGACGCCTCTCACGGAAGTTTATAACGCGATACTCCGGCATAACGCGACCATAACGGACCGCCGGTGGCTTCCGGGTGATTTCGTCGTTTTCCTCGCAGACACGGCTCCGGTCCGGTAGGTGCCTGCGAGGGATGTTTATGGCGACCATATATGCACACCGGCATTTCGCGATGCACAACCAAACTCCTGTGCGATCTCCGGTCTCTCTCTCTCTCTCTCTCTCTCTCTCTCTCGCTCTCTCTTGCTCCGTTCTCTACTCCCCTTCAGCAAACGGAGAGACACAATTTCCACGGGCATGCATGTAAAATCCTGGCGGCGTCGTCGTCGTACAAACGCGCCCCCGACAACCCCGCTTATTTCATATATTTCGTACATTTGATTCCATCTAGTTTGCGTCCGCACGACCGTACCTGACATAACGTCCGAGACGACGAGATGTTTACATTCGTAAATGGCGACAATGAAATATTGCGAATCAAATAATTATTGCACCTTCAGCGAGGTTGTATTTGATATCGTTCGCTGATTCTCCTGATATATGGCGACGCGGATTAATTAGACGATTTTTAATAACAGTTTGTGTAAAATACTTAAAATCATTAGGGCAGGAGGAATGATTTAATATTAAATTTAATTATAATTTGTACAATTATTAAAAAAAAAATATTTATATTTTTAATATATTAATAATAATCGTGTCTAGATACGATTATATCAATATGTTAATTATAGAGTTCTATTATATATCATCAACAATAAGGTAAATTATATATAATCATATGTTTCGATGAATGAAATATTAAAATAACCAGAGAGAGAGGCATGTCACATAATAAATCCACTAATTACATCAAATTTAAATTTTATGCTCATTGTCAATCTGATTAATAAAGTATTCATATTCTGGAAATATTCTGGATTAAATAATAAATCTGTGGAATGTTCGGACTAAAATAATTAAACATGATTTGAACATTTATGTTTTTAAATATTAAAATATTAATGTAATGGATATTTTATATATGTAAGAAATTTGGTAATTTGAAGAAAATATATTACTCAAACAAAAAAGAGAACACTTTTCATACCTTAAAAATTAGTCCATTTTCAAATCGCTGGATCTCGATCGAAAATTATTATAGACACAAAATTAAAAAAGCATTTTAAAGCTTGAAATTTCAACTTTAACATGCTACCAGTATTTTTTTTTAAATTTTTTTATTTTTCTTGTTTTGTGCTTTAAAAAAGAACACATTGTTTTGTTTTGTTTCTTAAAATTATGTAATTTTGAAGTTCTGCAACTTAATAAAAAAATTAAAAAAAAAAAAACAAATTATGTTCCATAAACTACAATATTTTACCTACAAACAGCTTTTTTAAAAATGTTTCTACAATTTTTTTCGACCAAGTTACACGAGTTTGAAACTAGACCTGTATTTTTATTAAATGAGAAAATAATAAAATTTTTTATAATTACCGACAGCACGTTGAAGTTGAAGCTTTGAAATGCTTTTTTAATTTTAATTTTAATTTTTTGTCTACAATAATTTTTCGCTGAATATAATTTCTAAAAAGATACAGGTTTAGTTTAAAAATTGTGTTAAAGAAATTGTAGAAGAATTTAAAAAAAGCGCTTTGTAGGCAAAATATTGTTGTTTATGGAAGTTGAGTTGAATTTTTCAATCTTCAAATTTTTTTATCAAGCTGCAGAGTTCAAAGTTACGTAATTTTAGGAAAAAAATCAATGCGTTCTTTTTTAAAGTCCAGAAACAAGGAAGATAAAAAAATTTTTCAAAATCACGAGTGCAAAATCAATGGTGGCGTATTAAAGCTGAAACTTGAAACTCCAAAATGTTTTTTTAATTTTGTATCTACGATGATTTTTCGTCGAGTTTCAGCGGTTTGAAGATAGTCAAATTTTTAGGATATGAAAAATATTCCCTATTTTTTTTTTTTAATAATGCATACATAATTTTTCGTAATTATTTTACGTAAAATTACAAAATTGCAAAAAGGATTGAGGAAAAGCTGACAAAGCGCTAAATCCGTGTTATCGGAAATGTTGACACCGTGTTATACAGGTGGATCGTTGAAAAGCAAGTAGCACGAACATGTATTTTTCCGACACGGTGTCCGTAAGTGGTAGCTTCACGTTCTCTCGGGGGCATGTTGTCTCGGTGTTTATGGTCTGGCCACGCTTTAGATAGGGCTTCGGCTTTGTGCCCTTTTCCGTCCTATCGCGGCAATCCTGACCGCAGAACCGGCGGAGCGCAAATATATAAAGTCCAAGACTTCGAAATGGGGAAACAGGTCAGTACGGTCGGTCGCGGTAGTTTCATAAATTTGATCTTGATCGTCGACCACTGCGAAAGGCACTCAAATACACACACCACGGCATTACCAATTTACCGTGCGCGTTGTAAAATCATCAGACCGTGTATCGCAGCAGAAATCGTTTTAGTTAAAAAGAAAGTTTGCGATAATGTTCAAAAATAATAAGCGTAAGTATTATAAGATTTACAAATTTATTAATAAAATTTATTAATAATTTTATTAATAAATTTATTAATAAATTAAATTTATTAATAAATTAATTTATTAATAAATTATTAACATATTTATTAATAAATTTATTAACCCAATATCTTGAAAGAAACAAAGTTTTCCTTTAATTTGGAAGTAAGATAAAAGAAAAATGTGAACAAAGAATCTAATTAATGTCTAAGAGAAATTTACAGATTTATACATATATCTTAATTTAATATTATGGATTTATGGACTTACGTTATGAATCTATATTAAATTTCAATCTCTTTGAATTTAATAATCTTTATGAATATCATAAATTAATAGATGCTAAATATATGTAACAGTATGACAACTGGGTATTATTTAAAAATTCACCACATGTCATTTTCTATTAAAACATCAATTTTTTTAACAATCAAGTGGGAAAACTGACAGATAAAAGTCAAGGCGCGGATATCAATGAACTTATTATTATTAAATTTTATTAATTTAATGTACATTAAAAATATACGTTTTGCATCATTTTTTAGTCCATCTTCATGGATAAATATATAAAATATAATATAAATATAAATATATAAATATATATAAATTAAATTAGAATTTTTAAACTTGACATATACAACATTTGCAATTGCAGTCAAACTTCAAATTAAAATTAATAATTAAAAAGAAGGAACACTAAAATTCGTGTGGAATCCGTAAAAATAAATGAACAATATCTAAAAGTCATCGCCACATCTATATCGTTAGTGATTTATAATATAATGTTGACTCGTGTTGATGCTGTCGATATGGTCACAAAAACAATGGTCATAAAAATGATAAACAAATGTTAAAAAACAAAAACAATGAGAGAAAAGCTAATGCGGCAAGTTTAGTTAAACTTTACATCTAATTCAAATTTTGAAATTAAATTCAAATTTAAATTTCTCAATCAATCAATTTTTAAATTTTTGACAAGTTCCTCAGTATAGAAAAAATAGACATAAGTCACAAAAACAAGTCATAAAACAAACTCACATAATCGAAAACGATAGGAAGAAGCAAATGCAACGAAATTGATTAATTTTAAACTAAATTTAGACTAAATTTCAATTTTAAATTCAAACTCAAATTTCCAAGTCAATCTTCTCTTTTTCCTCTTTTTAATTTTTGACAAGTTCTTTATTATTGTCGTGATGCAAGCCTTCTGTACTCTTGTAGGTTCAAGCCATTCTTTTGCCGTTTAATGAACAGCATTTTAGAGACTAGTCTTTTATCAAACAAAGTTTTGCCGTCCAAAATTTCAACCCAATCAAATGATTCCTAATGATAACGCGCCTTGATTCTTATCAGTTTTCCCATTCATTGTTTTTATTCCGTGCTCATTGCTGTTATCATTTTTTTTTGTGGAAAAAAACTGCATAAATTATTTGATGCAATAATTTTGGATAGTTTGAATAATTTTATACGATCTAAACTATCTAAAGTTAAAGATATCAAAATATATGTGTATATATATA
>JBCEZV010000041.1:2525988-2537051 GCA_039654365.1 Cataglyphis livida | reverse complement strand
TAAGTTCTCTTTCTATCAGCGAAGAAAATGTCCACCAAATTTTATTTTTTTTAACTTGTCCAGAATTTGAAAAAAAAGAAAATTTATTTTTACTTCACCCATTGGAGGAATGTTACTTCTTAGGGAGGATTATTGAAGTATATGTTTATGAAAAACCTCCCTTGATTTTTGACAAAGAATCTCCTAAAATTTCTCGCATTTATTTAGAAACATCTTATTTTATTCCATTTATTCAAGTTTAAAAAAGAAGAAAAATATAATTAATTTTTTAATTATCATTTTTTCCATAAATAATTGTATAAAAGAAAATTTTATTTTTGATTTTTTTATATTTTGATACATTGTATAATTAATGCAGCAATAAAATAAATAATCATTGCGTGTTTTTCGTTCAAAACAAGAATCTCCTAGGCAATCAGAGAAGACGGATCTTCAAATACAGTTATAGTATGTCTGCTTTGCATATTTGAGGACGCTCGCAGCGGGGATCTATCGCGGGAAATCGAATTTATCGCGCTTTGTTTGTTCCTTTTTCATGGGCTGCTTTTAAGACGCCGGCCGCGATATTGCTACACCGGTATAGTCGAGCACTACCGCGAATAAGATTTGTTTAGCAATATGTAGTGGAAGGAAGAAATTCTCCCGTCACATTCACTATGAGGATACTCGACGAATTCCATCAGATTGCTCTCGCGAAAATACGCGCGGTTGCTCGAAGCCGAAGGTAGGCGGCAGGAATATTACACGGTAATTCTACTGTGCGGTGATTGGTATGAATGCGAAGTAATAGTGAAAATAAAACATAATCGAATTGAAATTAGATGAAATAAAAGAGAATAGAATTCGTTGCACAATTTTCCTTTTCTCTTTCTCTCTTTCTTTTCCACATGCACGTACTAGTACTTGTCGATCGCCTGCGTCCGCTTCATGCTTTTTCCCTTCGTTTTCGGAAACAAAATGTATCATCGCTCGTACGAGACGTATTGTTCAATTTAATTACGAAGCTCTCAAATATCTCGGACACGCGTTTCGAGATATTTACGACGTTCGCGTGAGAAAAAACATTTGGAATGCAGTGGAGATTATATATGTAAATACATGATTTCTACAGCGCGTTTAATAAAGCTGTTCCGATATTGAGACATTTAGTATGCTTTTTTTAGATTAATTAAAATTATAAGTTGTAATTATTTTTTAGTTTTATTTTAGGCTAATAAATTTTTCAGGAATCAAATTTTATATTTAAAGAAAGAAATAACAAAAGAATAGAAATAACAAAATTCTATTTTTTAAATTAATTTTAAATAACTTTGCTTAGTCAAATCTTTTATTCGAGTCTTAATTATTCAAATATTTAATAATAAATTTAAAATAATAAATTAAAAATATTAAATTTTATATCTAAAGAAAGAAATAACAAAAGAATAGAAATAACAAAATTCTATTTTTTAAATTAATTTTAAATAACTTTGCTTAGTCAAATCTTTTATTCGAGTCTTAATTATTCAAATATTTAATAATAAATTTAAAATAATAAATTAAAAATATTAAATTTTATATCTAAAGAAAGAAATAACAAAAGAATAGAAATAACAAAATTCTATTTTTTAAATTAATTTTAAATAACTTTGTTTAGTCAAATCTTTTATTCGAGTCTTAATTACTCAAATATTTAATAAATTGATGAATAATGGAAATAATAAGCCTTAGAAAAATTTTGCTAAAATAAAATTAATTCTAATAATAATTTTCTGTGCATGTGTGGGCAAGGATTTTGTAATTTAAAGGAAATAATTTCTGTGTCACTCAGTAAACTTTGATAATAAATTATGCGCGATGTCACGCGTTATTAATTACTGTATTGTCTTTGCAATAACTCATTAGGTAGCCCATAAAATCGAAACAGTCTTTAACAAAGCTTAAAAATAGCTGCGATAACAATATAGAGAGACGCTAATGACGGTTATATAATCTGCATTCACTTCGAGCAAATTATTGAGCGTATCAGTGTTTTTTATTTTCCAAAGATGAACATTAGCATAAATGAGTTATAAAGATATCAATAATCGTTAATAGATGATGTTTTTTGCCCCCTAATGATTGATTAACTATTCGATTGTCTCTCGTAATATTTGCGAGAGAAATTAAAATAAATTATATATATTATAAAATATTATGGATATTATTGTTTAGGGAAAAAAAATTAAAATAAATTATGAATAATATAAAATTATTAATAATATTGTTTAGGAAAAAAATGAGAATAAATTTATTTGCAATTTTTACATCATTTTTATCTCAAAAACTTTTTTATCTAAAGGCTTTTCACAAACCGAAACACAGGTACGTCACAAGTTAGGTGTAACAAATATCCGACGCGTAATTTGCACATTGACGATCAATATGCAACGAGCAACGTCGCGATGCTGCAACTTGAATAATTAATTGTCGCTCACCTGGACGCTTTGCAGTTACAGTGGCCAATTTAACTAATATAAAATTTTAGAACATTACTAAATCTAATTCCACTATAACTGGTAGAGGGTTACAAAGGGTATGTGCATTAATAAGTTTCTCTATGCAAGTCGTAATAAAAATTTTAATTCTAATCACAGACTTGAGGAAAATTAGATTTAATTAGGGCTTAAACACGGCGGGAAATAGTAAGGTAATATCAATTTGTTATATAATAAAATAAAATTTTATAAGAATAATGTTATAATAAAATTTTATAATACATGAATCTTTGTATATATAACACATCACTCAATAAGTCTCCGGTCTAACTAAGAAAAACAAATTTTTTTTTAGAAATCACGTGGGTCTGTCAACAATGTTGCCATAATGTGTCAGACCGGGGACTTATTGAGTGATGTGTTATATCTATTTTTAAAAATGCAATAATTTACATATATAAACATTTAAATATTAAATAATAAATAAAATAATAAATTTAAATATTAAATAAAACATTTAATATATTTTCTACAAAATATATATATTTTTTAAATTATTTATTATACATTTATTTAGTTAAAAAATTATTAGAATTTGTGTTGACTAGATCTGGACTAAATATATTAATAAGTAAACAATAACAATATAAGTAACTAAAGTAATCCGAAATTTTAATATAGAAATATGTGTATGTGCAATAATATTTGTATATTAATATATAAAATAGTTATTTTATTTTATTTTATTTTTTATGACATTCTACCAACAAAACTAACAAGTTCCGATATTATAAAATACTGCAGTGTCGTGTGTATTCACAAGAAATTTCATACATCTCGTGAAATTTTTCTCGTCAAGACTTCCTCTCAAGGAAACAACGTGAACATTTTCTAATTTACCCACAAGTAGGCAGACAAGGAAATCAAATCGCGGCGGCGTTATCGTCACGTGGGTCGTTCGAAGCAGCGGATACTCTTATCTTACGGATCGCGACGAAAAATGAAATCACCTCTTCTTCGCACCGTGAAAATGATGAAAGACTGGTCGAAAGTTGCGGCCTCTCTTCCGAGTCTTCTCCGGCCATCTCTTTCTTCCCCGTCCATTCGACCATGAACGGTCGTATCTTTTTGGATTTTCGCCGCCATGTATATACCTATATATATATATATATATATATATATGCGCGTCTCTGGCAGCGAACATCGGACGTAACGGGTATGTGAGCGAGGGCCTTTTTGTTTCTCCCGGAGGATTATCTGATATCAAAGGGGAAACGTGCACCTCGGGGATGTAACCCACATACCGGTCGTCGAACAAATAATAATAAACTTTGGAAGAGAGGCTTTGCGGGAGGATACACGGACGACGTCCGGTCGTCGACAGCTCCGTCGGCTTTTCCGTTTTCTTGCGCCGCGCATTTTACCCACCCACCCCCACCCTCTCTCTCTCTCTCTCTCTCTCTCTCTCTCTCCCTCACTCAATCCCTCTTTCTCTCCCTTCTCCCACATTCTGCCTAGGACTGATCTTATTTTGTGATAGAGGGGAGGCCGCAAGGTGTAATGGATATCTCCCTGTACGGATTAGATGGACAGGTGTAATAATAGTTCAGTTATCTCAAATTGGATCTTAATTGTATCTTGCCACGATCTCTTTTTCATGTATAGTCATTTTAATGGGTATTCTCATACAAAATGTACACCTTTTGATTCTGTATTTCAGAATTTTGCAAAATTTTTCAAGTTTTTATTTTCTAGTTTTTCTGCAATTTTGAAAACGCAAAAATCCTATTATCTTATCAACGTTTGTTACGCACATCATAATATCTCGGAATAGGGGGGTGTCAGGAATCGACACAATCGGCAGAAAATTCGCGCCAAGCGATGCGCGGCATTCACATTGATCACATATTGTTTCGGCGATTAGAATTTATTTGTAAAGCACACAGTGCGAATCGTGAATATAAATTCAACTATGTCAATATCGAGAGTCGCCACGTACTCGAAATCCGATCGTGTTCGCGGTCGATCACCGCGGGCCCATTTGCTTCGCGTGTAAAACCCCGGGGCCGCTTATCGGATCAAGGGGCGCGTCGATTGTCGAGCTTCCCGGGCTCCCTGGCACTTGGCATGCTCGTCTTCTGGGATCCGCGCATCCACGGCGAGTAAACTACGCCATTTCGCGGACCCGGTAACCGCAGCTAGCCGAGGGAATTGGCCCAAAAGTCTGTATCTCGTCGAAAGTTCGACAGCTAGTTGGAGGAAGTCAATCCGCCTCTCTAACGAGGCCATCGAAGTCATCAAACCGCTCACGCTATGTAAGTTCAGATTAGAGGAACAGCTGCGGTAAAAGGGTCCGAGCTGCCCATGGATAGGGTCTCTGCAAACTCATAGACGTATATGAAGATATTATCCTTCACTAATTGCTGTTTTATGTGCCATTGTACCAAAAAACAAGAGAGAACTCTTTTTATATCCTAAAAATTTGGCAATTTTCAAAACCGCTGAAATTTGATGAAAAATCAACGTAGACACAAAATTAAAAAAGTATTTTGAAGCTTGAAGTTTCAACTTTAACTCGCTCAGTGATTTAAAAAAATTTATCTTCTTTGATCAGTGCTTTAAAAAAGAACACATCGTTTTGTTCCTTAAAATTACGTAATTTTGAAACTTTGTAGCGGGATAAAAAAATTTTTCTCAAAAAAAATTAACTCAAGTTTCATAAACTATATTTTATTTACAACATACTTTTTTTAAATTTTTCTACGACTTTTTTTGACCGAATTACACGAGTTTTAAACTTATATTTTTTTTAAATGAGAAAATAATAAAATTTTTTTAAATCATTGACAGTTAAAGTATAGAATAAAGAAAATAAAAAAAAATTTTTAAACACTGATAAGATGTTAAAGTTGAAATTTCAAGCTTTAAACGCTTTTTGAAATTTTTGTCTACGATGATTTTTTTCGAGTATCAACATAAAATATAAATTTCTATAAAAAATACAATTTAGTTTCAAAATCGTGTAACTTAGTCAAAAAAATTATAGACAAATTTTAAAAAAAGCATTTTGTAGGCAAAATATTATATGAAACTTAAGCTGCATTATTTAAAAAAAAAAAATTTTTATTGAATTACGAAGTGTCAAATATACATAACTTTAAGGAACAAAATAAAGCGCTTTTTTTTTAAAGTATAGAATAAAGAAGATAAAAAAAATTTTTAAACACTGATAGGATGTTAAAGTTGAAACTTTAAACTTCAAAATGCACGTTTTATTTTTTGTCTATGATGATTTTTCGCCGAGTATCGATATCATTTCTAAGAAATACAGGTTCCAAAATCGTGTAATTCGGTAAAAAAAAAAAATCGTAGGAGAATTTAAAAAAAAAGAGGATTTTATAGGTAAAATTTTGTAGTTTATGGAACTTGAGTTAAATTTTTTGAGAGAAATTTTTTATCGAGCTGCAGTGCTTCAAAATTACGTAATTAAGGAACACAACAATATGTTTCTTTTTTAAAACTTAGAAGAAGGAAGATAAAAAAATTTTTTTTAAACTGATAACATGTTAAGTTTGAAACTTTAAGCTTTAAAATGCTTTTTTAATTTTGTGCAATGATTTTTTATCGAATTTTATCGGTTTGAAAATAGCCAAGTTTTTAGAGTATAAAAAGTTTCCTATTTTTTTTTTTTTTTTTTTTTTTTTTGAATAATGTATGATATAAATTTCTTGCGATAAATTATTATAAAGCATTTTGAAACTGAAACACGATTATATTTTAAAATATGGAAACAAATGTCGAACAAATAGAATTAATAACACACACGCGGGATAATATTATTTTACATAGTTAAACACGTGAGTCTCACTTTTGTGAATAATATTGTATATTTAGATAAGAATATTTAGTTAGGATTCGTAAGAGAGGATGCGAGATACCGCAAGGAATTTTCGCCCCTTTCTCAGATTAGAATAAATATGACGATGAAGCCTGAGCTTTCAATGGCTAAAATTACAAACCCTTCTACTTGCGCGCGCGCGCGCACACACATACACACATGCATAATCTGTCATCCGTGCAATTCTTCGATTTTCTCTTGTGGTATTATCTTGCCACACGAGTCCTTCCATCTTCCCCATGGATTATCATATCATAGTTCTCCAAATATAATGGGCGATAGAGTATAGGTCGGCAGATTTGGAGGTCGCTGTGAAAATCGCAGTTCTAGCGGCAAGAGATCCCGCGCTTTGCAGACTTCGTATAATAGCGATTTAATTAGGATCGACGCGAGCTTAGGAGAATATTTTTCGCTTTTACTCGCGAGCTTTTCTCTTGCAGTTTAAATTCAGAGGAAGAGCTCGCGGTCAGAGAATATTCAGCTCTCTCTGCGAACGGAATCGCAAATATAGAGTCACACACGTAATCTTTTATTCCTGCAAATTCTCCCTTTCTATTCTACAAGACGCGCGTGACTAAAAATTGATTGCGAGTGCCGGGAGAAATTCTAATTTTTAATGTTTCAAAATGTATGTCATGTATCAAAATATTGACAAAGGTATGAAAATTTCCTAGACTGTTCTATTATTTCTTCTAAGTATCAAAATCTGAGCATGATTCTTTTGACAGTTTGAAAATTATTTAAATTTTAAGCTAGTATCAATTCTTATGAATCATCGTGTGTTATAGTTTTATTGATAAATTTGACAAGAAGAAAACATTGCTAAAAAAAGAAAAATTTTTACATATATCAAAAATACTCTAATAAATATTTGTGCAAAATTTAGATTTATTTGTTCGTTAATTATTCATTAAAAATTACAAAAAAAAATATGCTCTTTCTCTTCCTGCTATTTTACTCATTTTTTTTTTTTTTTTTTTGTTTCTTACAGTTGATTTCAAGGGATATTCACGATCAAAATTTTTTGTCATAAATTAGGAAAAGTATTAATTAGAATTATCTTTTTTTAGGAAGACGTTAAAAATCATATTTTGTGATACTTTAATTCTTTTTATAATCCAGATTTATTTACTTGATTTTTCGAACACTATAAATGTAAAAAATATGTTTGTTTTTTTAATTTCTTGTTTTACAATCTTTTGCCACTATCGTTAATTAAGACATAAACTCTATTGTAATTAAGACATTCTTAAGAACAATATATTATATACATGTGCAACAATTTAAAGCTTTCAAGTGCATGTTATTAACATTATTTTTACTTTGAATCCTTCAAATGTGCAAAAATTTATTTCCAATGAATTCATTCAAAATAATTTATTATTGACTAGAAGCACAGCGTTCTGGTATGCGTTTTCTCGCTTTCAATGTGATTTTTTTCTGTGCTTTTTTACGAGTTATTTTTCGCACAATATAATACGAACATCTTCATAAAAAATAATACGGGAGGATCTTGCGAAGTGTCTTATGCATCTGCGAACAGTGACGCGTGGAGCGCATAACACTAATGGCTTTAGAGTGTCGCGGTTCCGGGACACATTACGACACATAGGTACTTACACACATAACACAGGTACTAGTGAGACATCGTTATGACACTTGCATACAGACATACGCAATCCTCGAAGTTGAGAGCAAATTCAGCAAGCGAGATCGAAGCATTTTGAATACTCCAAAAGGAGCAATAGTCACATCGGAATTTGAATTATATAATTACTTTTAGAAAGAGCCAAATTGTATTTGTTTCCAACACGAGTTTGTTAAAAAAATTCCTTCTTTTGGCAATATAGGTATATAAATATTTTTTGCAATTTTTTGTATTTTTTATATACAGGGTGTCCTAGACCACCCGTACACTCCTTTTTTTTTCAAAAGCTAAGCATTTTAGAGAAAAACATTTTTTGAACAAAAATTGTATGGTTTTGAGGGGAACATAATATGGTGTCATTTGTTTGACCTTGGATGGCATCGTCAAGGACACCTTTAATTTCTTAATGGAATCTCTTATTTTTTATTGCATATTCTTATAGCTTATATCGAGAGCTTTCCAAAACACTATAATAAAGTATTTTTTCGTTAAAAATTTTTTGAGTTATTTTGTATCTTAATCTGACATGTTTTAATATAAAATATCTCAAAAATTATTTAATTTTTGATAATTGTATCGTAATACTTTTATGTACAAAATAATAAAATGAATCAAATGGTGTAAAGAAAAAATAAATAATTGTTATCAAAAAATATATTGCAAATAATTGCATATTTTTTTTTAAAAACAATTATTTTCTGTACACCATTTGATTCATCTTATTATTTTGTACATAAAAGTATTACGATACAATTATCGAACACTAAATAATTTTCGAGATATTTTATATTTTATACTAAAATATGTCAGATTAAGATACAAAATAACTCAAAAAATTCTTAATAAAAAAATACTTTATTATAATGTTTTGGAAAGCTCTCGACATAAGAACTATAATAAGAACTATAAATATGTAATAAAAATTAGGGGATTCCATTTAAGAAATTAAAAGTGTACTTGACTTGACCTTAACGATGCCATCCAAAATCAAACACTATCTTATGTTCCTCTCAAAACCATACAATTTTTGTCCAAAACGTTTTTCTTTAAAATACTTAGTTTTTGAAAAAAATGGGTGGTCTAAAACACCCTGTATATAAAAATCTCTGATATATTAAGGTCCTTAATAGGTTCTCCTATAAGATCTTTATAAAAAAAAGGCTTTGTAAAACTTATCTAATATTTTAATTATAAAACAAAATATATAAATGTTAAATATTAAATTATATAAAATAATAAATTAAATTTTGTAATAAATTAAATTATATAAATTAATAAATTAAATAATATATAAATTTATTATCAATTAAAATAAGTTATATAAATTGTATGGAATAATAAAATATTTTACTTCAAGTCTGTCACACAGTATTTATATAAATGTGAAAATATCACGTATACATTATACTAACGGCTATCATACACAGTTTTTGTGGATGAGAAAAATTTGGATACGCATCCGTTGTGCGAAAAAAACAAACGATCGAAATATTTTTCATTTCTGCCCTACTACACAGATTTCCATGTAGTATTATGTTTCAACAGCGCGTTCCCTTGCCTGTGTCTGGAAAGGAAGGAGTTGAACGCATCGCGGCGCATCCCCGATGGAGCGGATTTCGATAGCATAATATTTTTTGTAATGCCGCCCGATACTACAAATGACAACGCATCTGTCATGAACAGCTCACACGGGATAGCATCACTTGGTTTTTGTATTATTCTCTTGAAATAGATACATATTTGTTTCCGCTTCCTCTCGGAAACTAAATATAACAGATGCAGATCTCGTTCTTCCTCCAGAATAAAAGCATTGATATAATTTTGCAGTAAAATCAAGCTGCTGGCAAACGAAATCTTTGTCATAAAAAAATCTTGCAAGCCAGGACAAGATAGTGTTGTCTATAGGGGAAAAAATATTGCGATAAAAAAATTCAATTTTGCAAATAATAAAAAATTAAAGACTTAATTAATAAATTTATTTAAAAAAAAAACACTTAAATGAGAAATAAGTTTAAAATTGATTATATAATGTTAAAAATAATGCATACATTATAACTTTTTGTCATTTCAATGTTAATATCTATTTCACAACTACAGCAATCTAGACAAGGAATTATTATCGCCACATTTTTAAAAAAACTAACTTATACGGGACTTTTTTTTTTTTAAATAATTGAATGTCAGAATATTTATAATTGAAGATTGTTTAATATATTTTTATCTTCTTTGTTCTCGTCAACTTATATACAGTCTCATTAATATTTGAAAAAGCCCTCATTGTGTATCTGACAATGAAGTGTTTTGCAAGTATTCTCGTTATCAGTGTTTCCGACACGCACGACGAGATAACAAGCAATCTAGCTCAAGAAATAATCAATGCAGTGATGGCAGGATATTGGCAGTGATCCTCGTGCTATTATGGGATAAAAGATATCGCCTTGACTAAGATGAAAGTTCATCTTCAAACTATATGCCAAAGAGCAGAGCGAAATCTGCTAGAATGTTTCGGAATGTACACAATTTACTGTCAACTCTTGCTCATCATTTTGCGAGCGAGTTTTTCGCGCGAAAACCCTCGGTCGGAGAATCGCGCGTCTTCGCGACAGGATGTTCGTTAGTGGGGCTTCTTCCTGCGAACATCCCGCTATTCGAAATCGCGCGCGCTTTTTTTTCACTTTTTTTTCTCCCTCCTCATCGCGCGCGATTCATCTGTCTCGCTCGCGAGGGAGATCGAGCTACTCGGAAGTACGAAGATTCGCAGGATCATGAAATGTATTATTCGAGTTGTCAAGACTACTTAGAAAAACGTATTATACTGGAAAGAAAAATTATTGTAAAGATATTGTAAAAGTGCTTTAAAAGTATATTGCATGAAAGTATGACAAAAATATTTAATCATCAAGCTATAAAAAAGTTTGGAAGAAATATCATTTGATATTGTTAAAAAAAAAAAGAAAAGATAATTTAAATCTTGCAGAATATTTAAAACTGAAAAAAATCTTTCTCTCTCTCTCTCTCTCTCTCTCTCAAAGTTGCAAAGTTTTACAATTATATATATATA
>JBCEZV010000041.1:2506579-2520310 GCA_039654365.1 Cataglyphis livida | reverse complement strand
TATATATATAACATCTTCTCTTTCGCATTTTTTATAAAAATGCACTGTATTGAATATTTAAATAATGGAGTACCAATTGCACTTGTAGTCGGGCTCTGTCGCACCGTGGGGGAATCAATAGCAGGATACAATGAGTCCTTAGAAATAATAAAAACGTATAACGCATTCAGGACAGATATTGGAGGCAGCGGCGCCCGCGGCTATCGCAGAATTAATTCCCATGCATCTCGCGTTTTCCACTATCGCGTTTCCGATTCGCATACATATGTGTGTGTGTGTGTGTACACGTAAGCATAATTATCCTCCGTGTTTCATACTTTCAGAATCGAGGAGCAATTTTACGTCTATGCTCTAGCTACTAAAAGATATATACAAGGTTATCGCGTGAGTATTAAATATTCTTCAGCGCAAAGAGAATAATATCTATTAATAAAACATGAATTGACACATCGGTGAATGAATATACGGCTGTCGTTAAATTCATCGCGTTACGCATGCATGATAAGAGTACAGATTTATGGAGAGTCCTCGAAACTGCAATGAAGTGCAGAATAATAATACCATTGCGCTGGTAATATCAATTGGAAACGTAATGTGCTTGGCGTGGGGTAATCGAATTACGAATAGTAGTGCGAAATTTCTTTAACACATGTAGCTTATATTCTCGGTGTTCTATTGTCTGATAAAATTAAGGACGGCTCCCCACCCGTAACGCAAGAAACGCACGCATGCGAGTAAATAGGCTTTAAAAAGGCTCCCTCTGCCTGGACCAGGATTCCCCCTTTTTTCCCCCTCGCTGCTTTATCGCGCTGATCTAAAATTACCGGAAATTATGCAGAACGCAAGTCATCTGTACAACGGCGCCGCATTGTTTGCGCGTAAATATGGCGTAAAAATATTATTTTTAATCGTCATACATGGCGCACGAGCGATATCAATGTAACGGGTGGGAAAGATCCCTCTCTCAGCGATGATGCTAACGGATGATATATTTCATGTCATTAAAACGTAAATACGAATTATACGGCGCGATTGATTGATTTAACGGTACTCTTTAATAGTAATTAATCGGTAATTTATCGCTCCTCTCGTTTTCCAGTTGATTTGCATAAATTATTCCACGCAATCGTATAATGTAAATACTAAGCGACACATGCAACATACAAACTGCAAGCCGAAAGAAACATTTAATGTTAGCTCGATATTTGCGGTTTGCAATCGATTCTGATCAATTGGTAATGATAATTTTTGCCTGTTAAATATTTAAACGCATTTAATACGACGAAAAGAGATGATGCGTGAAATGCAATTTCCACTCAAAGATGAAATGTTTATCAATCAAAGTACTCAAGCTATTTATTCGAGCATATTGATTCTGAATTATAATATCCAAATCAAAAACATGTTTTCGTCATTTATCACAGTCTCCAATCCTACTTTTTTAACACATAATTGTATTATTTATTTCACAAGTTTATTCATATATAATCTTATTGACTGTATTTGTTTTAATTTTTTTAATTAAAGGATTCACAAGAGAGAACATGTATAAAGTAGGCGAAATATTTGCGATTGTAAAAAAGTACCTTCTGTTACAGTCCGAGAGTATAGGAAGTGCAATCTCGAGATGCGCGGCATGACAATGCGACGCGAGCCTGATATCATTTTATATCGCATAATCGCGACGCGGCGCGAATGCCATATCATCGGCATTCGGCGCGGACACATGAATACGCGCTTGATTACCCATTTGCATTTTTGATTGTACGAATGTAAATCAATTTAAATCGCCCCGCTTCCGTTCCCTCATGCCGACAGCACTCTCACCGTAATTTAGCGTGCTCAATCGCATGCATTTCGTCGCAATTGTCCGAGGACGTTACTCCATGTTACATATCAAGATTTAAGGCGATTGACTTGTTGTACATTGGTCTGCATATTAATGACAGAAAGAAATAATATTAAAAATTTTTTAATTATTTATATGGCTAATAAATATTATTTATTAACCATAAGATTAATGGGATATCTTATAATGTTAGAGTATTGTTAATATTAGAATATTATAATATTTATAAAAATATATATTATAATATTATTTATATTTTACATAAATATTTTATATATATATTATAATAAAAAAAAATTAATAAATAAATAAAATCCGCTCGCAACGTGGTGCTCTTGCCGAGTACGTCACGGTCAAGTTCGCCGGCGGCATCAAGTCGCTCATTCAGTCGCAAGAGTCGCGATTATATGACTCACGTGCCTTTATTCATCAGACTCACGTGACTGCTCTTGTCAACCGTTTGTCGTGTCCCATGACTCGCGTGAGTCGTACAAACTCAAGCGTGAATGAATCAGCTGAGCGTATGCGCTACCATGCGAGTAATAGCCGCGACTCATTCTCTCTCGCTTGATTTTTAATTTTATGTACGAGCAGCGTTAAATTCGCGGAAAATTGACGTAGCGGCACGCGACAAAGACGGATCTCCAAGGCTCGTTTCATTTTATTTTTTTTTTTTTTTTTTATAATTTTCTTTTTGTGATTTTCATGAGGATCTGTAAATGAGCAAGATTCATGTAATTTGAAAGTTCGAATATTGAAGAACTTAATGTACATATAAGTGATTAATTTTATGAAAATTATTCAAAGAAAAATATATTAAAAGTAGCGTAAATTTAAAAAAAAATTAAAATGCCATTTGATCGAAATTAATATTACAATGAATAACTAGTAATAAAATGTAAAATAAAATTTGTTATATAAAGATGCATTTTTTTTGGAGAGCAGAAACTTTCTTTTGAGAAAAAAAGAAATGTTTCTGAAAAATGTTTTTAGAACATTTTCATTTGCATTTAGTTAAATAAAAATTATTTGAGAATTATTATTTATAAAAATTGTATAAAAATCTCTCAACATTTGCACATAAATAATATAATAATAATTAAAATAATAAACAGCCTAAATGTGTGGCACCCGTTGTATATATTGATATTTTACATACATAAAAAAATAAATTATTTATTAAGTATATTTATGTTCTACGAATATAAATAATTTTTGTTTAGCGTAAATATATATTTATTAGATATCTAAATAATAAAATAAATTGTCTATAAATTGTATAAAATGATACAATTGTAACAATTATGCATTTATGCAGTTATTATCTTGTCAATTGTTATTTTCGCGTTACAATGCGATTCAATCTTTTGATTATAATGTTACAGATTGCCTGGTTGAATAGCATAATAACGTTACGGGAACAAAAGCAATCCTGTTGAAGTATAAACCGCTTTTATTTGCAGCAGAATGCACTTTCGTATATCGTAAAATGTATCTTCAACGTTTGGTCTTTCGTCTGAGGCATTTCAGAATATTACATTAGCAGTTAGGAAAGAATCCCGATGAAAATGATGGAACAAACATAAATGTAGCAAATGTCTCGAAAAATCTCTCTCTCTCTCTCTCTCTTTCTCTCTCTCCCGCTTATAAAGTACAATAGCATTTACCTATAACTTATATGCAATAATTAACTATTTGAAAAATTTAAATAATTAATAAATTCTTAAAATATTAATAAAATATTTCAAAAGAGAAAGAGAGAGGGGGAGAAAAAGAATTTTCTTTATTTATCTGGTTTTTTTATCTGTATTCTAAGAACGGTACCCTTAGATTTGTATTCTTTCAGTGCGTTGAAAAAAAAAAAAAGAAAAAAAGAACAATAAAAATTAGTCGATAGAAACAGTATCTGTTTTTCTATTTTCTCACCACTAAGAGATTTTGCTGTTAAGCAGATGCAAAGGCGGCTAAGTGAGAGAATGGATTCGCGTGCAACGGGGGCGATTGCGGACTATCAACATGCGGATGAGGATGAGGAGACGGAGTGAGCTGGAGGAGAAACTTGGAAAATAAAAGGTGCAACGGTCGTGGAAATACGCGAATGTCAGAAAACGAAAGAGCACTCGATCGAGAAATGAAAAATTGAAGATGCGCCGACGGGCAAGAAAATGACAGCGGGAATGACATATCAAAAGAACTCGAAGAGGATGACGTTGGAGGAACAAAACTGAAACGCGGAACACGCAGAACTTTGCGAGGAAATGTGTTAAAAACTAGACGAGGGAGAGAGAGAGGGAGACAACGAGCGAGCAAATGAAGAGCAGGGATAAAAATTTACGGCAATATAGCATTTGACATTGTACGCAGCTCTGTCTGACTTTTAATCTTTCAACACAATTTTTGTATTACATCGAGTAAAATTGAGCCAGCCATTTAATGCGAAATGCGAACGCGCAATAAAGGATGACTAACGCGACGAGTGGAAATGTGGTGAAAAAAAAGCAACAAGCAAAATTCGCGGATAAAAGCGAAGCGGTATGTAATGGCGAAAGAATGGAGATCCACTCGCATGACTATGGATCTCTAACAAGAAAAAGGGATAAAACTCGAGAGTAATAAAGCCAACCGGCCCAGCCGGACAGAGCTGTCTATTTCAAAACCTGTGTGAAAATTAATCGCGTAAAATTAAATCGTAGAAATTGTTGGAAATTTTTTTTTCACCGACGCTTTAAAACGCAAAGACAGCGAGAGAAAAATGCATTGCGTAAAATAAGTGAAGGACTTATATAATAGAAACGAAGCTGGAGACAACGAGAAAGAGAGAGAGAGAGAGAGAGAGAGGAAGAGCGAAAAAAATAGAAGGTTAAAAAGACAACAGGTAAGAGGAAGATAGGAGGCAATAGAAGGAAGAAGAGGATGCGAAACGATCGTTTTTATCTCATAAGAATATGCAGGAGATGTCTTTTGCCGTACATCTTAATATGATCCCCAAGCATATAGCCATATCACGAGTCGTATGAGGAAAATTGGTTAGAGATAATTGAATGGTTTTACGGAGCAACGCTATGGCATGACTATCCCCGAGATAGGGATCGTTTCCACCGGAAATTTCTACGGTTACCGTAACATGCGCCCCATGGTAACGGCAGGAATTTATTCGTAACGCGACGCTTAATTATAACGAGTAATGCGAACTTAACAGACACGAGGACATTGATGATAATATACATTTTAGTACATTATCTGGAAAGTGCAATACCTGACGTCATTTTCGTGCCTCTAAAATGGAATGGTTGAATGGTCTTAAAAAAAAAAATTCGCGTTTATGAACGCGTTTCAACATTGATAACTTGAAATTATTATTAAATATTTAATTTACATGGGGATTTTTTTGCAATCATCCTTATTTTTGCTTCATCATAGAGGAAAGCTTCGTTTTCATGAAATTTTTTTTTTTTTTTTTTTTTTTTTTTTAATTTTGATGCCAATGTATTCAGAATGTCCTAAAGCGTCGAAAAACCACATTTTGACAAAATGTCTGTATGTATGCGCAAAATGGACGTGGTTGTTCTAACTTCTGCAAATTTTGAGATATCGGGCTAAATTTTTTTATATGTAAAGAGTTTATTTTTTATAAAACTTTGAATTTTTCAAAAAAAAGAAGGATATTGTTGCTCCAACTTTCGCGAATTTTGAGATATTGGTCTAATATATTTTCACATGAATAGAATATCATTAAAGGATTGGTATTGAATTTGATGAGAATTGGTGAAAGGATTTATTTTTCCTAAAATTTTGAATTTTTTAATAAATGTCTGTGCACGCTCTAACTCTCAGATATTCAGGGCTGCATGAAAAAAATTCATCAAAGAATGGTTGGCATTGAATTTGATGAGAATTGATGAAAGGGTTCATTTTTTGTAAAATTTAAATTAAATTAAAAAAAAAAAAAGTAAAAATTGCTCTAGTTGTCGCAAATTTTGAGATATCGGACTAAATATTTTTACATGAAACCTTTTTGATATTATAAAGAAAAGGAAATAAAATTATGAGGAAGCAAGTTTCTAATTTGCAATTTCTTACTTGTTTTTATTTTTACACGATTAGAGACGCTTATGATTAGTACAACTGAATGTAAGCACCTATAATGAAATATCTTTTTGATTTTAAATATTAGTTTCAAATATTTTTGGCAATCATGTAAACGATTGTATTATCTGATATCAGGCTAAACACAGTTGATTAAACATTCCCTTTCTATTTGTAGCCTACATTAAAGCAGAAAGAGAATACGAAATAACAGTAAACGGTATCAATCTGATTAAACTAAGTAATCCCAAATTAATTATAACACGTTTGAAATCACTCGTTATCGAATATATGAAACGTATCAATCTATTTATCAACGGATTCACATTCATGTAAACGTTACATTTTATTATATTATTATTATTTAATTTAGAGAGATATATTTTTCTTTCATCTACACTTCAACTGTACAAAGCGATCTTGCATTCATCAGAAAAATTACATTGCTAAATGTAACATTTATCAATAACTATAATAAACATTTATCAATGTAATTCTTCTGATGAAAGCAAACATTGCTCTTTTTTAAACTATATATTTTTTTTTATCCAAATTTTAAATGTGGATAAAATAAAATATATCTTTCTAAATAAAATTATAATAATATAATATTTACATCAATGTAAATCCGTTGATAAATAGATTGATATCGCAATCGATAATAGTGTTACATATAGATATCCGGCAATGCCATAGAATCGAGTCGCTCGAAATCGATTACATCCGATTAAAAACTTTTTAGTTTTATATAATTGAGAGAGAGAGAGAGAGAGAGAGAGAGAGAGACAGAGAAAATTATCGAACGCAGCCGGCGAGGAGGGGGTTTAATTAACACAGAGATCAGGTCGGGTAGTCGAATTGGAAATTACTGGCGCGGAGTCGCGGGTAAGGTTAATCCCCGGAAAGCTCCGGGAGATGGTACAAGATAGAGAAAGAGAGACAGAGAGAGAGAGAGAGAGAGAGAGATAAAACGGCAAGGCAACTCTCCACGATTTGGGATATCCCGAGTTTATAGGTGTATGTCTCTGAATGTCTAAAGGCGATCGCCATCCTTAATTCGTATCTAAGCACCAAAGGCCGAGGGCTTTAAATATGTAATCGATCCACCGCACGCATCTGCATGCTCTCCCGCAAATTCGGATGCACCTCGTACTTATTGATATTTCCGTTTGCCATAAATTGAAGATTTATGACACTGATAGGCAGCGACATGCTTCGATTAATTTTATTATTTAATATTATTTGAATTAGAAAAGTAAGTCAAAAATACTGGCACTCACTGTATATAAATTTTAAAAATAAAATTTTGAAAATAATTTTCAAAAACATTGATATAATTTTTCATACAATTTTGTTGTATTTTTTTTCTTTTTTTTTTATTAATAATCATGCTTCATAATATACACAATATTTGTAATGCGGTGATTATTAATAAAAAAAAAAAGAAACAAAATTGTATCAACAAAAGTTATATCAATGCTTTTACACGTTACTTTTAAAATTTTTATGAAGGAAAAATATTTTTAAAAAATAAAAATCATTTCCATGTGGAATGTTATATTTTACTAATGCTTTCGCGCCAAGTAATTTCGCTTTTTGAAACGATTAAGTCTTACTGCCGACAATCGCTGACAATTTTAGCTAGGCCCACTGTAACGCTTCACCATAGCTTGAAATGCAAAGCCTTCGATTCGGCGAGATTCATGGCAACACTCCAGCGCGTCACACGCGTATCATACGTTCGGAAATATTGGACGCGCGGCAAAAGTGCAGCTCGACCTAAATACCAAGAAGAACCGAAATTTCCGGATTAAATTTTTCGCCAGCGGATTGAGGTTCCGCGCTCGCGACGGACTCTGCAGGTTCGCCATTATTAAAGAACGGCGTTACTTAGTTTTTGCCGCTGCGTGCATTACGAGATTTTAGGTCGCATGAAAGAATAATTCGTTCTCTGAAAATGGCAACTTTCTCTCGTTGTTAATCTCGCTTGATTCACATAAAATATTATGAAATATTATATAGAATTATATATAATACAAGAAAAAAATTATATAATATATTTATTTGCGTAACATTACGTCAGATCAATTAAAATAGAATAAAATCCTATATAAAATGCGAGAGACAAGGTAATAGAGGAAAAAAAAAAAAATGAAATCTAGAATATATAAAATATATTTTATTATACAAAATGAAGCTAAACGTACCAGCCAGATTCTGAGATTTCATAGAAAATTTAATTATGAAGAAAAAGTTTGTGATAAACATGGGTCAAAAAATATTCTTCATTTAAAAAATACTCTACAATACTATTTTAGTTTAAAAGGAAGAATTCTTTTATTTTTATAAAAAAAGGATTTTTATTTTTATTGATTTCATCCGAAGAAATTTATTAAGTTTTACTTTTTTTCATTTCATTTTCTTTTCACCTTTCTACTCTTCCTCTTATTCTCCTATGGTGGTTTAATCAATGCAAAAAACTTTTTTAATAGAATAATTAACAAGCAAGATAAACATTAAAAATTAGCTAAAGCCATAACAGTGTAAATGTACTCCACACTCTGTATACATTTTATTTTATATTAACACATCACTCAATAAGTCTCCGGTCTAACTAAGAAAAACAAATTTTTATTTAGAAACACGTGGGGTTCTGTCAACAATGTTGCCATATATGTGTCAGACCGGGGACTTATTGAGTGATGTGTTACATGTGCCGTAAATAAAAATACCATTATTAATGAGATTATTCTTGATATCGTACACAACGCATACGCAAATTATTTTTACTAAGTATTATATAAATATTTATTTATAATGACAACTTTTATGCTGCACTATAGAATTATTTCTATTTATCGCAGATCAGCATGAGCAGAAAAGAGTTCTAGCGACAAGCGGCACGCGAAACTCAGAACGCATGCCTAAATCAGCCTGGAAAGCGGATAACTTGCTAGTAAGCGGCTAACGGGTCACTTCTAGGGGATAATAGGTAAGTTCAGGATGTAAGCGCCTCGATCTGCACTGCAAAGCAGGATTTAAACATCATTTGAAACCTCGAGAGAGCGTATATCCCTCATCATTCTAATGAGAAAGCCTCCACGCCGGTTGCGACAAGTTAAAAATCTTGCTCACGACTAATTAATTGTGGCTAAAAATCGCTGTCAATAAGTGGCTTGGTCGGTCCGAAAAAAAATGTAGTTTCAAGAGTTTGATATAGCAGGATAAAGAAAGAGAGAGAGAGAGAAAGAACGTGCTCGGATCGTCGGGATACACACTCGCAATTTGCGAGTTCGCATAATCAATGTATCGCCGCTGGTCATTTTGATGGGATCTAGCTCTAGCATAGCGTTATCGCAAAGCACGCTCGTTTGCTTGCTCGTTACAGGCTTGTTTAATGGTATATTCATGGACATTACGAAATTACTCTATAATGTATAGATTGGGACGCGCGCGATATCGTAAGATCTATTTGCTTCTAATTTTGTGTATGAAAAAAATTTTCAAATAATGATACGGCAAACGATAGATAGATTGGCACGTACATTAGCACAATGAATGAATAATTGGGAGAGAAAACGATAACACAGGACGAAAAATAATTTTTGTCAAGTAACTTTAATCAGAGTAGATGTTTCTTGTAGATTTTCGGCTACAAAAAACAATGCCGCAAATTGCTTCATCACGTAGGGTTTTAAAGTTATTTTGAGTTTTAAAATAAAAAATTGTTAATTTCTTATTATGAAATTCAAAATAATTTTAAAACCTGACATAATGGAGCAATTTGGTTCTTTTTTTTTTTTTTTTTTTTTTTGACCGAAAGTCTATAGAAAATACCTGCTTTACTAAAATTGTTCGACAAGAATTTTTTCACAAGTCAGTAAAAATAAAATTTTATCAAGTAACTCTAGTCAAGGTAGGTGTTTTTTATAGATTTTCGGCCACAAAAAATAATGCAGCAAATCAAATTGCTCCATCATGTCAAGTTTTCAAGTTATTTTAAAATTCATGACAAGAAATTAGCGATTTTTTATTTTAAAATTCAAAATAATTTTAAAACTTGAAGGCGATGGGGCAATTTAATTTGCGGCATTATTTTTTGTGGCCGAAAATCTATAAAAAACACCTACTTTGACTAGAGTTACTCGATAAAATTTTATTTGATTGATTTGATTTGCGGCATTGTTTTTTGTGATAAAAAAATCTATAAGAAATACCTACCCTCCGTGCAGTTATTTGACAACAATTTTTTTTTATCGGCCTGTGTAATCGCTCGCTTCACCTCGATACTTCGTGGGTCATCCAGTTTTAACGGCGAACACGTGCCTAAACACTGTACAAGCACCTCACCACAATTCGATACACACGCCAGGATAAATTTCACCTGTGATAGCTGACTCATGTATATATGCAATGAAGCATACACACACACACACACACACACACACACACACACACACACACACACACACACACGTATACTTTGGCCAAATGCGTGTACTTACACATTTTCCACGTGAGGAGGGATGAAAGCGATGCTCGCGGAATCGGCGATAAAGAGCGTCGAAGGGTTGGAAAAGGGAGCGAGGGCCAACTTCGCAGACAGTTTAAACCCCACGTCGGTCGGAAATCCGCCCACACCACTCGCCGCGCCAATCCGAGTGGTATATACTACTTGACCGTTCGAGTGGGGTCTGAATAGTGAATATCTTCGATATTCGTACGGAAAGTTCGACCGTGTGCTTCAACAAGCCCACGTGTTATCCGTTACGATGGTGGGCGAACGCCTTTAATAGGCATAGATATATGTATATTATGAACTATGAATTTCTCTCTCTCTCTCTCTCTCTCTCTCTCTCTCTCTCTCTCTTTCTCTCTTTCTCTTTCTCTCTCTGTCTCTTTCTGAATCAAAGGGGAAGAATATCACATTGCGGATATTTGATAGAGTAATTATATGGAATAGGTAATTAATTTCATTATTAGAAATAGAAAATTCATTCTCAGTCATTTGTAAAAACGATAATTATTTTTAAATGATATATACAAATGATATATACAAATAATTATTTTTAAATAATGACTGTAAAAAGGATAGTTTGAAATATATTTTAGGGATATATTTTTGTGTGTGTAAGAATTTTTCTTTTTTTTTAGAACTGTTGATATTTTAAAATTAGAGAAAAGTATCATAGAATTCAATAATTATTTATTACATATGATATTATTTATTATATTTATTACATGTTTCATAATAATTGTAAACATTTAAAAATATCTTCTTATTTTTGATAACCGTATTTTTCTTCAGCATTAGAGGAAATGATAAAGATCGCACCTTCATCTGTACAAATCATTCGCTAAATGCACATGCGCTCGATTATTTTATAAAATTACAAAGCTAACTAAATTAGCCGGATGTGTACTCGCAATTATAACTGAGTGGATAATGTGAAGTCTGAAGTGCACCTCACATACATATTTAATATGCGCCCAAAATTAATGGTTATCTCGGCCGAGCGAAATTTCGCTCAAGCACCGGCGATTTCGAGCCCAATAATCCTATGAGAGCATGCCAAATAGAAATTTTAGTGGTTTTCGATTTCAGTGAATTAGTACTCTTTGCATCTCTCCGCGTTACGGCAGAAAATACGATTTATCAGTTATCTATCAAATACAACGATATCTCTAGAATACTATGATCTATAATCTATAAATTTCCTCAAAGCTGAAGTTGAATTTTCCTTCATGAAAATCTGAGATAGCGAGAAAGGGAAATGCAAATATTCTTTATAATTATTGTGATTTTAATGCAAAATATTGGCACACAATATTGTAACACATCACTCAATAAGTCTCCGGTCTAACTAAGAAAAACAAATTTTTTTTTAGAAATCACGTGGATCTGTCAACAATGTTGTCATATATGTGTCAGACCGGGGACTTATTGAGTGATGTGTTATGTTCCGCGTATTATAGAATGAATTTTTTTTTTTTTTATTTTTATTCATTTAAATTTATTTATTTATTATATAAATTTATTTATTTTATTTATTAACATTCCATCTTCAAGAAGAAATGTTTCAATAATTTCATGATCAGTAAAAGTAATTATCGCGCAAGATCGCGATTTTGAAATATGCAAAAATTGCGAAGCCTACGGTGCGGAAGAGGAGGGAGGAGGAGGAGGAGGAGGGGGGAAGAGAGGAGGGAGGGGGAGGGGGCTGATCGACGAACTGTCTGCAAATTGAGTTTGGTCGACACGTTTATATTATTGCGGCTATCGAACCGTACTGCTTTTATTGTCTGCATTAACTGCAGCGAATTTTCGGTCGACCGAAGGGAGAGATGGAATGAAATAATTACCGATATCACGCATATTTACAGTACGCGTAAGGGTACGCCGATGCGTTTTAACCGAAACACAATTTCACGCCGCGAATTTTCATCAATTTCGCGCGTGCTCGGCGGTGTGTAATGGCGATGTGTGATTGAATATCTGCCGATTTATTGCACAGTGAAATATATTTTACTCTTCTTCTTTTTTTTTTCTATGACTCGTCAAATAATCAAAGCCTTTAATCTTTTTACAAAGCAAGGTGTATCAATAAACATATATGTTCTCTCTCTTAAAACTTTTAAAATATTTTGCGTAAAATATAAAAAAAAAAAAAAAAAATTATGTGAAACTTCGGAATAAATGAAATTAAATAAATGTATTTTGTTCGGGAATACAATTTGCATTTATATAAATTGAACATGGAATTATACACATAGACGTATACGCTTTTATCGCGATGCAGTGCATGTAATGTAAAACATATTAATATCAATAATGATTTATAATATCAAGTGATAACGAACGTGCGATAAAATACCGCTAGATGACGTTGAATTTCTCGCGTTAGTGATCGCTATCGGCTTTTTAATATTAGTTATACATTTCAACCGTACGTCAGAATCATGGGATTATTGTCCAAATTAAATTCCAACGACAGTATCAATAACATTCTCACTTTTTCATTGGCAATGTTATATCCGCCGGAATGAAATTCTGGCGATAATATCAGTAATATTCTCGCACTTTTCCGTCATGTGCGGCCACGAATTATTATTCGAAATTAAATATCGCCAAATTGTTGCGCGTACGTCCTGATACGTGCAATCGTCGTGCTGCCAGAATTTCATATTTTAATAATATTACAGGCTTGCTTGATTGCGCGAGAGATCACGCGATCGATATGCGCACTCATGTTCGGTTTCCTCTAATTTCAGGGCTTATCGACTCATTGGCCAAATAAATGAACGTAAAATGGAGCGCGCAATGCATATAATTTCGGGTATTTGTTTTAACATTGTTTTTTTTTTTTTTTTTTTTTTTTTTTTTTTTTTTCCTGAAATTTTCTCGTGCAATTTGAAAGAGTTGAGTTTAAAACACATACAGTCCCCCTAAACTGTCTTTTAATTCAGGCTTTGCTTTTTTTATACATGTAAGAGAATCCGCTCAGATTCTGAATCTTTGAAAAATTACGAGCAATTATTAAAAAATAAAAATAACATAGCTTCGACATTTTTGTCATCAAATGTTACAAAGAGTTTGTGATTAAAATATTTATCGCCAGTTTAAGAATCCTTTGAAAAAATTGATATTTCTTCTTTTAAGATATTTACTTGAACAGCCAAGAATGCCACAAGTCATTGACATTTATATATATATATATATATATCACGTGGGTCTGTCAACAATGTTGTCATATATGTGTCAGACCGGGGACTTATTGAGTGATGTGTTATATATA
>JBCEZV010000041.1:2483756-2501052 GCA_039654365.1 Cataglyphis livida | reverse complement strand
TATATAAATATGAAATAATTTTATAAATTCTAAAAAAGAAAACTATTTTAAATAAAAACTTTTATAGTATGAGTCTCCTTTATTTAAATTATTCAAACAATGATTGAGTCGAATTAATGCGTGTGCGGGATTTATAATAATTAATAAAAAAATAATAATACTCACTCTTGGGTTGCTCCGCCGGTGCAGGATGCCTCCCCTAGGTCTCCTCCTCCTCTCAGGTTGATTCACAAGCGCGATATTTTAAACGACACTCCCGCACTTTTATTAAAAGATACTTCCGCACTTGTACGCGCGATACTTTGAAAGATACTCCCGCACTTTCAAACTTCGGCACGATCGAATCCCGTTTCACATGTGAATCGTACTGTGACTCGACAACTTTATCGCTCGAGCGTTGCTGTATGACTGATAACAAGGCTATAAATCGTAAGACGTTAACTGTAGCGCGCTAATGTTTACATCGCCAAGGCCGAATACAATGTTATTGTTTTCGCGACCGAAAATATGTTGCGTGCTATGACGTATATATGGTGTCGAATATTAAATAATAGTATTTTAAATTATAGATTAATTATTTAATAAACGATTAATATATTATGGAGTTTATTATTAATCATTATTCAAATTTTCGATTTGACTATTTTATTACGCGTTCTCAAGCCAAAATATTTAAATTATCAAAAAATCGAATAACAAGAAAATATAAAATATAATTAAAAATCAAATATTATTAAAGAAGTAATTATTGTTTATAAAGAGAGAAAGATTGCGATAAAACAATAATTTACAATTTTGATTCTAATCATTTCGATTCTCGATTAAAACGTTACGCAAAATACGCGCTTCGGAATTTATCCATTATGATATAATTACGTATTATTCAAAATTTAAATTGTACGAAAGATAATTAATTATTTATGATATTAAATTATTTCCCGATACTCGTCGCGATCGCGTTGAGTAGAGAAATTTTGTGGAGTGTTTCGCGTTCCTTATTGTTCGACTGTCGCCGTGAGAATAATAAAGCCATAACACTAGCGCGCTAATGTTTACATCGTCAAGGCCGTATACAATGTTATGTTTTGATTATTCATTGCCGAAATATTTTCCGTACTATGACGTATATACAAACGGAATATTAAATTATACATGTATTTGAAATTATAAATCAATTATTAAATTATTAATTAATATATCACGGAGTTTATTATATACTGGCAATATTGTTACTCTTTTTCGCGATGCTGATTGGTTATCTCGACGATGTACTGAACATTACTTTATATTAATAAAAGCTTGTCATAACTGACAATGAGCGACACATTTGATAGTCTAAATATTAAGTGGGTGTGTAATTTTTATTTAATTTATTTTAAAAAAATAGAAAATTAAAATTAATATCTAAGTAATTACACATACATATAAAATAAATGGCGGGCTCGTATTTATAATATTATATAAAACGATTATGTAATCTGGCTACAACATATACATATATTATGATAAATACATATATTATGATCCAGAATATATAAAGGCTATAAAGGAATTGAATATTAAAATAACATACATATAAATTGTATAATATCTCTTATGTAATTTTGTATATAACACATCACTCAATAAGTCCCCGGTCTGACACATTATGGCAACATTGTTGACAGATCCACGTGATTTCTAAAAAAGAATTTGTTTTTCTTAGTTAGACCGGAGACTTATTGAGCGATGTGTTATATGTGTTTTTTTAATATTTACAAATTTCTTAAAAATATAAATTTGATTTGCTGTTTATTAATCGTGACTATACGAGACGCTTCATTTCATTTATTGGAAGTCCGAGAAGATTTAATGAAAGAGTGCAATAGAAGTCCATTTGGAAAATATCTCGGCCCGCTTCGGAACGGATCAACGGGAATACAAACTTCGGTAATTATCGCCGACGTAATGTCTTTACCAAAGTGTCGAACCTAAAAGCATCGCGAAGCATCCGTCCGGAAAGTATGAAGTAAGGGAGGCTGTAACTAAATCGCCTTACGGCTCGCTTCGAATGATGTTCGGGCGTAACGTAAGTACCGACGACAGCTCAGTAAATCCGATATGGCGAACATTATCCTCCGGGAGTCGTCTTACTTCACGTTAACCTCGATCCACGAAAGGATCACACGAGTGCTTCGTGAAACACGTTAGTGACAGAGCAGAGAATTCTCTATCTCCCGAAGAGAAAACGTAAACGTTTACAGCTTGACTCCGGGCAAGGGCGAAAAATTCCTTAACATGATACATTCCTCGCTGCTGTGGAAAACGACGATTTCGATTCGATTTCGTGTGAAATATAAAATATATAGTTTTATAGTTTTTATATAGATTTTAATTCCACCTAAAATTATGGTTTTAAGAATTTTCCAAATTATGTTTCAAATTTAATTTTTTATATTTATATTTATATTTACATATAAGATTATACTTAGATTTATATTTTATATTTGTATTTATATTTATATTTTATATTTATATTTATATTTATATTTATATTTATATTTTATATTTATATTTATATTTTATATTTATATTTATATTTAAGAATGATATTACAATAATTGCGTTATAATAACATGCGTGCGTATATGTTGTATATAAAAAATATAAATTAAAATAATATATATTAAAGGGTGTTCTATTTCCATGGAATTGTATGGTAAATCATTGAATAAATATTTAGTTAATTTCTTCTCATCACTTATCCCAATTTAAAAAATTTTTAATTTAAATATTTTCGCATAACTAAGATTTAAATGAAATCTCTGTTCTAAAAAAAATTCATTTGTCTGAAAAACAAAATTATTTATGTATAAATATTTTAGAAATTCAATTCGCTAAGGTCTATAGTTTTCAGTATTAAAAATAAATGTATTTTTTTTATAAATACAAAGTTTTTTACAAATTTATTACGAAGAGAAATGACTCGAAAAAAATTGACTCAAAATTTATTATTGAGCTTGTCATTAACATTTGATATACTTGCAAGAATATTAATAAATGATAAACATAATATTACATTTTTATCTGGCATTTATGCGCATACGACATCGATACGTCCTCTAAATTTTTTCTTTTTTTTTTTTTTTTTTATTCTCTGCGCAAATAAATTCTTTTCCCCATATAAAATGTATAAAGAAATATTTACCGTTGCTTGTATACGCGCTGTATCAGATCGAATATCTGTACAACGCCTTAGAAATTCATTGCTGGAATATACGTTATCGATGGAACATATCGAATATGCAGACGCGATGAAATTATTATAAAAGTTAGTCGAGGAGAGAACCGGGAAGAGAATTTCTGCCACTTCAGCGCGACTGTCGTTGCAACTTGCCGTGAAATAGATGTTTGGATAACTTTAAGGAGGACCGAGGGTCGGGCGCGCGACGCGCCACGAAATAACGTGTGCCAAGTTTCCTCCCGTCTTGAAAAGACATTTAGTCTTTTTATAATGTCTTTCATCGTGCCATTTAGTGTCAACGATATCTTTTTACTCGTAGAATGCTATTATTTTCATGCCATTCGTTTAAAATTGTCGTGTCAGAGAGCTGCGTGATTACGAGAGCATGCATTAATTTTGACAGTTGCGTTTTTATTTAAAATTTGATCTGTCATACTTGTCAATATTTATTATATTCATCAATAATGGTTATATTTATTGTATTTATTATATTTCAATGCTCATTATTTTTAGTAGAAAAATTCCAAGAGATTTATACTCTTTTTCTTTTTTACGAATGGAGTTGTAATAAACTTTTGTTACAAAGAATTTAATTGAAAAAACTACGAATTGAGCTTCCACCGCGGTCCCATTATAGCCGAATAACTCAGATTCGATTCGAAATCAATCGGATTTTGTTTTGCCTGCACTTGTTACAAGAAAGTTCTCTCGCATAAAGAAAAGCTCATCGATAATCTCCGCTCTTTAAAATTCCTCGAAAGGAACGGGCGCTTGCATCAACGCCGCCACGTTAAAGGAAATTTTCCGCGGATAACATCGTAAGGAATTCTTTATCGCTCGAAGTTTGACGCAAGAATTTATGACTTTGCCGCAGGCAAGAGAAAAAAAAAAAAAAAAGAAAAAAAGAATACCGAGCGATCGCTTGTCGGTCCTCGAAGCTCGAGCCTCCGACGATGTCGTCGTCAACACTTCGTCGAAGTAAAACGACGAAACGCCTCGTAACGAGCAACAAATGATCGCTTAGGGGGTATTTTAATTTTTCTATATCTTGTAATTATATGGTAATGAAAATTTGTTTTACCTAATGTAAGTAACGCGCGGCTTTCCGTTGAATCAAGCTTGTCTACCGATATAATAAAAGGGAATTCTAGAATAGAAAGAGTGCGTGAATGCGGCTTTGATATCATTGTACGGCCTTCACAATAAAGGCTAACGAGTTCGCGAAAATAGGAGGACGGATGAAGGGGAAACGCCACCTACGTCCCGATAAATCATCCTCGGGAAAAACTTGCGGGTCACTCGAGCTCTAGCGGGAAAACGTGGTCCACTTGCTATGCGAGCGGCGCGCGGCTCGCGCGAGCGCACCATGATATTCCTTGCATAATTATTACCGCGTTGGCTCTCGGGGAGGGACTTCTTATCTATTCCTGACTGGAATACAGGATGGCGAGCGGGCGTCACGTCCGGAGGATTTTTGCGTCACGTGCGCCATCTCTCTCTCTCTCTCTCTCTCTCTCTCTCTCTCTCTCTCTCTCTCTCTCTCTCTCTCTTTCTCTTTCTCCCTCTCTTCCTGGTGCCCGCAAGAGGTTCTCCTCTTTTCGAAAAGGAGAGGAGAGGAATCAATTCGCGGGGGCAGTCGAGCGATATGATATGCCAAGACGAGGCCGCGGCGTGCGTATGGCAGGACGAGAAGAACCGAGAGATATTTCTCTCTTCCTTCTTTTCGATAGACCCCTATTTCTTGGATCGCGAGAATCAGGAGAATCATATATAGCGCGGTTGATGATGAAATTTGAAAATCTATTCACGATTCGAGATATGATGGCGAAGAGATCGTCTGAGGAGACTTCAAACATTTGTATTATGTATAAAATGGCTCTTCGCGTTTTTTCTCAATACTAATAGAAATATAAACTAAAGTATCCCGCCGCTTCTTGCAAATGTCAATAGACAATTTTTGAATATAAACTCAGGAAGCGCTCACTTTATATGCAAACGTATATTGAGAATCGGCCAGCATGGCGGGTCTTAAGAAAGAAAGTGCGAAATGTGAGGATTTGCGTCAAACGTAATGCGCTAGAAGAATCATACCGTAGTTCCTCCATTTATGACACAGTACTGAAAAATGACGTAATCATATTACGAACAAAATGAAAATTTCTACATTTGTCACACTCTACTTTATATTTGGTCTATTTTTTTGTTGCATTTCTTAAATTTCCTTCCAATTTTTCTTTTCTTTTTTTTTTTTTTCTCTCTTTAACGCTTGAAAAATTCATCTTACATCAAATTTATCTTATTTTAAAACAACAATACATGTAAAAACAAAGGAGATTTTTTATTTCATTTCTTATAATTCTTTTTTTATTGCGTTGCGTCACGATTGACCCATGCAAAAGTTATTTATAAATGAACTAATGTATATTTAATTCCTCGAATTGGAATAAAATTTGAGTACTAATTTTGCGAATAAATTTACTATTAAATTTAATACCTTTTTCAAAATCGCGTATTTGCACCACTTCCTTGTCTTCGCCCTTTTACTCCAGGAAAGATGAGATGTTTTCCGGAGAGAATCATCTCTCGTTGGAACAGATCAGCGATTTCGAAAGCCCAGAAATTATGATCCCTCCAATTTATTCGCGACACTCGGGACATTCCCTATCAGCCACTTATCTGTCATATTTTGCAAGTTAAAAACTCAACATTTTTTCAGAAAAAAACTTTCACGATACATTCTTTTTTCTAAATTCACTCAAATATTTAATTATAAATATTTTATAATATTTAATAATAAATCAAAGAGATATCTTGTTAATGATTCTATGAAAGTCGAGTCTTTGAAAGGAAAGATTCGAGGAAGCCACGACAGCGATGACGCCAAGGGTGACACGTAGTCGCCGTTGTTGCTGCCAGTCGCAGCGGCTTCCTCCGACGACGAGAATATCGAGTTTACCGTCCGTGTCACGTGGCTCTCCGTCGAGACGAACATCGCGAAGTTTGTCCGTCATTTTATGCGCTACACAGAAGCTCGTGGAAAATAATTAACGGGGCTGCTCGGAGAATCGCGTGCGCCGCATGCTTGGAGTAAGAATATCCGCCGCATCCTTCGTGCGGAAATGATTTGGAACGGTTTGAAGATCTGTTTTAGGAACATTAAAAGAGAGAAATATTCCGAGTCAGACGACGACGCGTTTTTTTTTGCGCGCGAGGAATTTTATTTTTTTTTATTTTTTTTTATTTATTTATTTATTTTTTTTTTTTTTCTTTGGTAGCTTCTAGATTTATATTCGAGAAAATATTAATTTTTCGGAGACCCAAACATTTGAAAAAAATATATCTAAACGATGCATTATAGAGAAAAAAAATTTCTCTTTTTCTTTAAATATTTCTCAATTTTAACTTTATTGTGACAATTTTTAAATTTAAGAAGATTTTATATATAAAAACAAGCGCGATTTTAAAACGCGATTTATGGCAATGTCGTCTGCTTCCGTGAAATTGCGTTTCTATGCATTGTCAATGCATGATATCGAGATATGGTCGATGATCGAGGGTTTGTGAAAAATTCGGCAGTAAAATTAACGTGCCACCGTCTTTTTTACAGCGTGATGTTTTGGGCACGCTAGTCGTAAATTTTGTTGGATCGACGCGTTGCGTTTTCGCACCTTGTTTTTTTTTTTTTTTTTTTTACGCTGGCAAAATTTACAACCTAGACTATACAGCCTACACGATAATGTGTGACGCGCTTGCATTTAGCCTTGGTTTCTTTTTGCGCTTAAAATATTCATCTGAGAATAAAGCTTATAACGCATATGTTTTTTACAAAAAGTTTATCCAATTCAAACATTATTAAAAAAAATTATTTATTAAATACCTCAAAGGAAATATGTGATAAGTTAATAAATTTAAGAATATTTCTATTCTTAAATTTTATTTATTTATTTTTTTTTTATTTCAAAGTGTTTTAAAGAACAAATTATTCAACTTACATCGTTTTTAGAATAAATGATACATATAGTGACAAAAATATACGGAGACATTTACTTGTTCAAACGAAATGATGTTCGAGAGAGTGCATCGCTGCGCATAATGTCGCGATTAAAGAAGGTGTCGCTCGGAAAAGGGTTGAATGGTATCCCAACGTAAATAGTGCATCCTCCCTCGTTTGCTCCCGGCTTTCCCCTTTGCTTGCTATTTTAATTTCTGTTTACGCACACAAGGCGCAAAAATTGGCGCTTAAAATGGCTTTGAAAGGCTCTTTCGACCGTACATTATGACGCGTAAAATCTTCTTTGGCTGCTCGCAACGATGGATTAACGATATAATGATTTGGTTACAATTTTTGAAATATTGTCATGTTGTTAAAATTTACAAAATAAATAATTGACAGTTTTCCATAACACCATGTATCGAAACGCATTGTTTCGTCGCCTGAAATTTATTAGAATAAATTTGTCTTTAAATTTTGATTAATTTTAAATTATACAAAATAAACTTTTATTAAATAATATACTTTTTATTAAATTTATGAAATAAGTAATTTATTAAATAATACTTTTATTAAATAATAACTTTTATTAAATAACTATTATTAAATAATATTGGCATAACAAATCTCAACGTATTTCCTTTTAATCCTTCGATTTCAAGAATTTGTTCAGTTATTATTTAAAAATAATTTCGCGAAATGGCGCAAGAAAATTTTAGGAAGTTTAATTTTTCTGTGATTTCTTTGAAGAATCGCAATATTCGATAATTTTTGCTCGCGGTTTCTCCGTGATATTATATAAACCTGAGATTATAAGCTGCGATCGCGAATGATTTCTCTTCGCAAGGCCTGCTAAGAATCTACAATTCACAGACGATAGCAATGGTCTACGTGTGGACGGTCGACTTTGATTTACAGAACGACGTGTCTGAGGGTAGCCGCAAGCTCCTCAGAAGAGGGTCGAAAATGCTTGGCGCGTGCGAAGAAAGCGAGTCGACGCCGCGTTCTGTATGCACGATGTGGCGCCGGAACACGTTTTCTCTATCAGAACGTCGTCGTCGAACGAGCTGTTGGCCGTCGAAATGGACCTTCGCCGACCGAGGGATATTTCATATAACGCGACGTAGGGTCCGTCGGCCTTTTAAGGCCACTTTAATCGCCGATATTCGCGCTGCGCGCCGGCGAACGAGAATTAAAATGGGGCGGAAAGAATAGGGTGAGAGAAAGAGAGGGGTAAACGACGAAAGGTAGGCGAAAGAGAGAGAGAGAGAGAGAGAAACAACGAGTCGCTCTCGTTACTCGCATAAATTTGCTTCGATCCACCCTGCGAGCTCCGGTACACAGTAATTGCAGCAGGTAATTAACCCTCGAGTTATATGTCGAAGGCTGGATGTTACGGAGTCATTATCGAATCCTATATAATGCAGTACACATTTTTTATTTGTTGATCAAGAATACGAGTAGTGATTTTATCTTAATATCTTTCTATTTTCTTTTTTCTTGTAGTTATAAAATACAACAAAATCTTTGATTTATATTTTGAATTTCTTTTAGCAAAGACTGAATTTTGATTTTTATTTATCGACACTTTCGCAAGTGAAAGATTTTGTACACAGATGTCTAAACTAGATTGCTAACATGTCACTATTAGAATAGCATAACTTGTGTCCGATAGAATTTCCGTTGATAAGAGAAAATGGCCGTTACCTCCATTTAAAATAACTATTGCGTGTAATATTCAACAAAGTTTTTTAATAATTATTACTTAGAGCTAACAAATTAAATATAAATTACTAAAATAATAGTTATTTTAATTTCAATTTTTTGCCATAAACTGTCAAACTGTCAAACTGTCGAACTGTCAAACTGTCAAGCTGTCAAACTGTTGAACTGTCAAACTGCCACACTGTCAAACTGTCAAATTGACAAACGAGTGAAGCAAGTCACACATTTTTTGTTTTTACAAAAGATTTTCTTTAGCCGCACCGACACACACTGATGTAAATAAAACACACACAAATAACATGTTTCACACACATACAAGATCGTCGCCATTTTCTCTCATGCAATCGGAAAACTTCATGCGACGCAACTTCGAAGCCTAGCAATCTAGTTTAGTATAGATACTGTGATTCTGCATCATTAAAATTTTGAAGCATATTCTACCAACTCCGGCATACTAGCTTAATAAAAGGCGCTAAAAGGATACATGCGCAAAGTGGAAGAAAAGCACGATGGAAATAAAATCGTGGCAAGAGGAATCTTGAGAGGGAAGGGGGAGAAGGGGGGCGGTTGATTAGATTTTCCGAGGGTGAAGGAAATGTGGGTGGTGGGAGCGGGCAGGGTTTGGGGCAAATGCAGCGCGTGTTCATGTCGAGGACATACGAGGAATCGTATTATCGACTCTCCCAACTCAACACCCGTCCTTCTCCCTCTTCTCGTTTCCTCCTCGGCTGGAGGGATGAGGCAAACCAAGGAATTATGGAGGAATTGCATACGTGCGCTGCGTCGCCAATGTTGTATTATATAAACCGTGCGCGAGTGCAGTCGGACCTACCCTTCAAGTTTATATAATGGGAAGGTATGAGAGGGCAGGGAGATGGGACGAAGAGAGGCACGAATGGATGCGAGCAGACGCACGTTCGTGCATCCATCGCGGAATGCTCAAAGGAATCACTGTGTGTACTCGGTACGCAGCTTCGAGATGCTCGAGGGAAGGAAGGGCAGATAAATACCCAGTCGCTCAAGTGTTTCCAAGTGGCTGGAGCAAAAACGTGTCTCTTTATGCGAAAAGGAACTCGTCGGAGGCGCGCGTCGCTTCGCGTCCGATTTCAATCGCGAGCCAATTTATCGATCGGATGGATTCCTCGAATTTTTCTTAATATTGATTTATGCCGACTGTAATTTTAACAATGATAGGAGCGATCAGAATTAAATTCTATGAATGAAAGACATGAAATTTATGACGTTGGGAAACTTATTGATATAGATTAAGATAAGGAGCAACAAAATGACAAAGATATATGTCATAGTCATAGATAATAAGATTTATATAAAAAAAAGATTTGAAATAAAAATATGTTAAATAATAAAATTGCATAAAAAGATAACACATTTTCGATTTTATTATAACTTAAATATGTTGTAGGCGAGATTTTTTTGAATAATTCCTCGTAAGAAATAAGTGGAGGATGGCATTGGTTTAGGTTTAAGAGATAAAACAAATTAAAGTTTCACAGTTTTAATGTTTTTTCTTAGATATTATAAAGTAATATTAGGAACAGTGAAGTTTATGTGCGTTGTATGTCTAGTAGAACAGACACAGAAAAAGTAATTGTTTATATTTACGGGATAGGTTATATTCACGGTTATGGATATCTTGTCAATAATCTATTTTATCTATTTCGCTAAGTTCATTAACAGCTTTCAACAAGCAATTACATGAATTCGTGAGCCTTGTTTTGAAAAATATTATTATTGAATGCGTAAGCGAAAGGAGTAAAACCCCCATCTCGAAAAAATCTAACCTAACCCAAGCCAACTTTACTTTTAAAATTTAAAATAGGTTTGGGTTAGGTTAGAATTTCTTCGGGACGGTGGTGCAGGGACTCTGCCCCTCTCCTTACTTACGTGCTCGCACGTAAATATCATATACAGTTTTTTCAATGAAAAAATAATAAATTATACAGCATATATTTACTTTAATGTCAAACTTAAATTTGATATATCTTCTAAATCAATGCTGTTCCCACTTATTTTTTGCAGGGAATTACTCAAAAGAATTTTCTCTACAACATGTTTAAGTGGCGACAAAATCAGAGATGTATCTTTTATGGTTATTATTATGGTTATTTTATCTATTAGATTCTACTATGTATATATAAAAGTTCTGATTTAAATGTGCATGTTATGTAATAAATATACAACGTCAACTCGTATGTTATATTTTTAGATACCTTTTTTATTATTTATAAATTAACAAAAAGAACGTTCAAAGATTAATCTCTAAGGAGTATTATAGCTGTTTCTAGAATACTATTCCGTTTTAGTAAAACATAATTTATGTGACTTTGAGATCGTTGAGTCGGAAAGGTTAATAGCTTAGGAGAACTTCGCTCGTGAATGTAACTTTAAAGCATCGTGAATGAGCGCCATTGAAACAAAGAAGATTTTTTCGAACGATATTTCCTTCAGAATGTATCGATGCTGACATTCTAACAATGATAATACCCTGAAAATTTAACAAATTATTTCTATTAAAATTATTTTTTATTTATTATTTAAACACGTATGTAAAACCTGAAGACGATTCTCTAACCGGTTCAAGAATTATTCCACATTTAATTTTGCATGAATTCTTATGGAATAGCAGTATATTTCCATTATACAGGGTGTTTAAAAAAAAAAAAACATTTATGGAAAAGATATGGAATACCTTGTAAATATCGAAATAAAAATTTAGACAGATTATTTCCGTTTTACGTCTTTTTCTAACATACAAAAATGTTTATATTTTAGAAATGATTGAGCTTTTGATCTATTTATTAAGACTTTTTTACTTCAATATCCACCGTAAATATTGAATGGATTTATTTTTAACACTCTGTATAAACAAAATTATAAGGCAGCACCATTGCAAATTCTGAAACTGTATTTATAAATAAATAAATACTGAGCAACTTTTCTAATTAAATTGATATCGATTCACTAACTCGTTACCGAGTTATTAATGCAAAAGCGATGCAAAATTTTGAAAATGGAATTAAATATTAAAATATATTCAATATTACAAATATTCGCAACGTTTTTTGTTTCTTACAATTGGTTTTAGATGAAATTCATGTCCAAAAGTATTTTGCTTACAATCATAAAATTTGCAAAATATACAAATAACATTATTTAGTTCCTTTCCACGATATGAGTGCATATCTTAACCCACAAAAGCATTTCAAAAATTTCAAATTAAAGTAACTTTTTTTAATTATATAGCCACGTTTCTAAATAAATTTTCGGGATATTTTCTATCAATCAATGTAATCCTATAAAAATCGCGATAAAAACGTATTTGAAAGTACTTTATTTTTGATGATCAAAGTATTTTAATCGGGCCAATTTGTTTTAGAAATATCCTACACGAACGTCGATAGTACAACTTGCTGTGCAAAAGTTTTTTTGTTTTTTTGCGAAGCAAACATTTCGACTGCAGAAACTCCGGACTATCCAGAAAATACCGAAGCTGTACGCTGGAAAGATCGCGCGTTTTGCTCCATACATGATACACGTACAGCGAGCAATAAGAGTTTAGCCGGTGTAGGTAATGCGGAAACGAGTTCGAGTGCCTGCGATCGAAAGAAATCGCACTACACGAAGGCGGACTGTGCACTTTATTTCTCTGTAATAGAGCGCCTGTAACAAGCGGAATCGACGGGCCGTGCGCGATCGAACCGCGCGGTTAAACGAATCGAGCGAAACCACAAGCCTGAAGGAGAAACATTTCTGATTAGACTTCCGGATGCCCCGCATGCTCTTGTCACGTGGCGCAGTGTCAGGGGAGGTCTTCGTAATTCGATGCTTGTATTATCGGAGTGACGAAACAGCGAGAAAACATGAATGCAAATATGAATTATTATTTCATTATTAATAATGCAGGTGAAAAAAAATTTTTATCAAGCAACTTTAAGGGTAGGGGGTTTTTTTATAGATTTTTGAAACAATGCCTCAAACCAAATTGCTCCATCACGTCAAGTTTTCAAGTTATTTTGAATTTTAAAATTAAAAATTTCTGATTTCTTGTCATAATCTTGTCATTGTTTTCTGTGATCGAAAATCTATAAGAAACATCTACTGATTAAAATTATTCGACAAACATCTTTTCACAGATCAATAAAAAAAAATGTTGTCAAGTAACTGTAATCATAGTTGATGTTTCTTATAGATTTTCGGTCACAAAAAATAATGCCGCAAACCAAATTGCTCCATCACGTTAGGTTTTAAATTTATTTTAAATTTTAAAATAAAAAAGAATCATTAATTTATCTTAAAATTCAAAACAGCTTTAATCTTCTGTTGGCATATATGTGAACAAATTTTTGACAAATAATTTTTATCAGAGTAAGAGTTTCTTACAGATTTTTGATCACAAAATGCTGTCTGAAACTCCATCACATCAGGTTTTATTTTGAATTTTAACATGAGAAATCAACAATTTTAAAATTTAAAATAATTTAACTTTAAAACTTGACGTGATGGAGTTTTAGACAGCATTATTATTTTGTGTCCAAAAACTCATAAAAAACACTTACTTTGATTAGAGTTACCTGACAAAATTTTGTTCGTCGACCTGTGTAATTACTCATCACTAAAATAATATAAATAGACATACTTTTTATCTTTATGCTAGCACATCACTCAATAAGTCTCCGGTCTAACTAAGAAAAACAAATTTTTTATTTTTAATTTTTATTTAGAGAAGATATTTCAATCAATTTTTTTGATATCTAGTTTTTTTTGATAAAAATTTAATTTAAATATAAAAAATATGTAGTTTATTATTGATAAGTTTATTACAAGATTTATATAAAAAATTTATAGAATAATCTATAAGTTTAAAGTTAAATAGTTAGAATAAATAAAATATATTTTATATAAAAATATTATTAAAATTTTAAATTTTTTGAGAAAATTTTTTTTTTAGAAATCACGTGGGTCTGTCAACAATGTTGCCATACATGTGTCAGACCGGGGACTTATTGAGTAATGTGTTATTTTTAATTCTTTTCAACGCTGATGTATATAGCTTCAGTATGCTAATATTACTTACAAAATTAGAATAGAGGCTTATAAGGAGAATTATATTGTCTTCCTTCCCTCTTTTTCTACAGACAGATAACTCCTCCATATTTAAATGGAACAATGAGAGAGCGAGCGACTTTTGGAGGTATACAAATCGAGGTCGAGATTTACACGATACGAGGGTGGTGAATGGAAATGCGATGGGAGTGGGCACGTGTACGAAAGAGAGTAACCAGTTGCCGTATCGGCCGGCTGAATAACTGCGATCCACCTGTCACGAGCAGGTACAAATGTCGAACGGTCGGAGGAGATGGTAGGAGGAACACATCTACACAGTGTACATGCGCGCGCTATTGGGTCAAAATATCGTTCTTTCCACGATTCCATAAAATTTATCAAACGACCTGAGAGCAGCCAATATATGTTGCGTCTCACGGTCGTTCGCAGCTAGATTGCTCTCGGAAGAAACTCGGGGGAAAGCTGCGCGACATCGCGATCGCTGATAATCTAGAAGGCGGTAATCGATCGATTGAGTTAGATATATATTTCTCGGCTCCACATTGTACAGCTGATAATTGCCATTTGCTCTCGTGATTCTTTAGAGGACATTGGACAAGCTTTTTTACTGGCCAATTAAAATATAGATTATTTTATACAATTATTACAATTATATTTCGAAAAATGTAGAATTTATTTGTATGAAAAAAATTGAGATTATTAAATTTCCTTTTTTTTTTAATTTATAATAATTAAACGAAGTATTTAAAATTAGTGGGTAATTAAATATTATATAATAAAATTTTCTAAATTATTATTTATTATTCTAAATTATTATTAATATTATATGATAAAATTTTCTAAATTAGTATTTATTTTTAAAAATTGATAAAAATTTAGATACTAACTTTTATGGTTTTGCAAATTAAATAGAAAAGATGTGTGTTTCTTGCAGCAATGTACTTTCATCAAAGAACAAGTAGCCGCTATAAGTAAAACTTGAATAAAAAGCAATATTGAAATATTTAAGAAATATTGCGCGCTCTTTGTTACATCTCTCTCGCGGAAAAATCAGCCGGTTAATAATTGTCAGTATCGGACGTTTCATTTCGCGCGATATTTCAAGTTACAAGTGGCGAGACGGGGGAGGGGGGGGGGGGTATTTCATTCCCCGAATACAAACGCACCTTCCATTTCTCGTAAAAGCGAGATGCAAAGGACGTTCAAGGGGGAAAGGAAGGAGGGGGGAGGGGGATGCATTTTAGTTGTGTATTCGGAAATAGAAGAGGCACGATGTCGAGGCGAGGGTAAATAGAGCGGCCTCGGTAACGTGCACGTTGAATGAAAAGATTTATTCATCGTGGCGACCCTGTCACCTGTAGCCGTGTAGCTCAAATCTGCGCATCGGACTTGCTTACATCCTACTATTTTCGCGTTAATAAAAATTCTGCGAAATTAATGAAAACGTCGCAGCGCCTTCGGTTGATGAATCTCGCTGCACGAGTCACGAGGATTAATCTGAAAAGCGGAAGGGCTCGGAATGTTGCAATAAATCCAATATTGAAAGACACTATTTGGAATGCGTTTATTTTCTGTATTTTATTTATTAAATTCATTAAATGATACATTTTTATTATTATAGTCACAAATATTTTATCACATAACACATCACTCAATAAGTCTCCGGTCTAACTAAGAAAAACAAATTTTTTTTAGAAATCACGTGGGTCCGTCGACAATGTTGCCATATATGTGTCAGACCGGGGACTTATTGAGTGATGTGTTATAATTGATTTGTCATGTTTACAATTTTTTTCTTTTCTTTTTTTTTTTTTATTTCGGAAATGTGATCGTATAAATAGACCAGGCTTTCCAATCTCTCATAAACTTTGCACATCTTATTTTATATGGAGCACTCATCCTCCTATTGTTAAGCACATGCAGCTCTCGACTCGAGATTCTCCTTACTTTCGAGACTCTTTCACCATCGCGCTCTTCAATTCCGGATGCAATTTTCCGTCCGATAGATCGCCGCTTATTTTCTTAGATTGCGCCGTTGGGTCACACCAGTTTGCGTCTCCGTGTTTCGCGAGACAATGAACGAATTGCGTCAGGTTTTAAGAAATTCCGGAAATTCTCTCGATCCAGGAGTAGTATTACATTAGTTCACGCTTCGCGATAACGTAAACATCGCAATTATATCTGTGCAAATGTGACGTATGTTGCCTAATGTAAACAATAATATGACATCGCAAAATATTAATCGCGGATTGTGATTTCTGAAGGTAGTATGACATTAGATGTAACGAATTATAAGAAATAATATTGCAAATATCTGAATCATTGCAAATACGAGATGAGAGGAATAAAGAAAAAGTTTTGATTTATTTGAACGATCGAATTTGTTAAAATTTTGTGTAAAAGTCTGTTTTCACGCGATATTAATCCTCAGCATGCTTAAAAATATTTTTTCTGTCTTGTACTTTGTTCGGCAATTCTGAGAGTACCATATCAATTAATTATATGAGTCAATTTTGTACAACCATGGATTAAGGCAATTTATAATCGATTTTCATTAACTTATTATTTTATGTTATCTTATGCTTTTTTTTCAATTGGCTTCTAATAATCGCACAATAGTAAATATTAAATAATGTAGGAAAATATTATGTGGGTCGCAATTTTTAAATGTTGCTGCTACATATTACAATACTTAATCATACATACGATAATTGTGTAAATAGATAAAATTCATCAATATTATGTAAAAATGTAAAAAAGATGAAAAATGCGCAAATTGAAAATTTGCACACATTGCTTCCTCATTATTTTATTTTTCTTACAAAGCTTAAGCTCTTTAAAACAGGCAGAGTTTTTAATTTTGGCTTCTTCATAAAGAAAAATATCTAAAAATTCGCGGAAGTTACAGCGTGTACAGACATCTCTCAAAAAATTCAAAATTTTATAAAAAATGAATTCTTTCACCGATCCTTACCAAATTTGATACCAACCATTCTTTAATGATATTCTATTTATTTTTAAAAACATTTAATTTGATATTCTCAAAAATTGCGAAAGTTAAAGCTTGCACAGACATTTCTCAAAAAATTCTAAATTTTATAAAAAATGAATCTTTTCATCAATTCTCATCAAATTCAATGCCAATCATCTTTTAATGATATTTCATTTATGTAAAAAAATTTAATCCAATATTTCAAAATTCGCGGAAGTTACAGCGTGTACAGACATCTCTCAAAAAATTCAAAATTTTATAAAAAATGAATTCTTTCACC
>JBCEZV010000041.1:2472558-2483656 GCA_039654365.1 Cataglyphis livida | reverse complement strand
GATCCTTACCAAATTTGATACCAACCATTTTTTAATGATATTCTATTTATTTTAAAAAAAAATTTAATTTGATATTCTCAAAAATTGCGAAAGTTAAAGCTTGCGCAGACATTTCTCAAAAATTCTAAATTTTATAAAAAATGAATCTTTTCATTAATCCTCATCAAATTCAATATCAAGCATCCTTTAATGATATTCTATTTATTTAAAAAATGTAACTCGATATCTCAAAAATTGCAAAAGTTAGAGTGTATACAGACATCTCTCAAAAAATTTAAAATTTTACAAAAAATGAATCCTTTCACCAATTCTCATCAAATTTAATGCCAATCATCTTTTAATAATATTTCATTTATGTAAAAAAATTTAATCCAATATTTCAAAATTCGCGAAAGTTACAGCGTGTACAGACAGCTCTCAAAAAATTCAAAATTTTATAAAAAATGAATTCTTTCATCTATTTCCTTACTAAATTTGATATAAATTATTATTTAAAAGAATTTAACATCATATCTCAAAAATTGCGAAAGTTATAGAGATGTACAATATACATTCCGTACATACATACGTGCGAACATTTAAAAAAAAATATACATTTAAAAAAAAAAATATGATTTTTTGACGTTATGGAACATTCTAAACACATTGGCATAGAAAAAATTTTGTCACGAAAGTGTATAAAAAATTTTATAACGGGAAATTTTTTGCCTTTGCTGGACGAGTACCAATTTTGCTCGCTCCATCGCACATCCATTATTTTCATACGATTATTTCGCACATGCTCGAAACTGGCGGCCTACGCGTTATTTTTCTCGCGGTGGATGCCGAGCGTCGAGCTGACAGTGAGGGATTTTGGCGCATAGAAACGCGAGCGAAATCAAATTCGGTGGTTTTACCCTCCAAATTGGAGCCGTTTAATCGACGCCAAAGTGTCCGCGACAGAGCCTTTCCATTGTTATTTCGAATTGAATATACGCCGTTTTATGTCGCGACGCGACCTCGGTATGTCGACGGCAAAAATCTGCATGCGGCCATATCGAGTTGCATTTCGAACGATTTGCATGGATTTGACTTCTTGCCTCGATTAAAAGATTAATGAATGATCGTCATACGCGCTTTTCTGAAAAGAAATGCAAAAGAGCTATCGGCCTTGCTCAAAGTAGCAAGGCGCGAAATTACATTATACGAGTATGAAAGAGAACACATGTGCAAAAATAATTTGCACTACCCACAAACATTATCGTCCAAGTTTAATACGTAAGTTCAAAAAAAAAAAAAAAAAAAAAAAAAAAAAAAAAGAAAGAATTGAGTAGCAAAAAAAGTCGCTTAATGAGTTAATCCGGTTGAACTCGTTTGCTCCGTACAACCTTATTGAATTAGCCTCCGCTGGCGTATCTGAGAGTGGAGCGCATCATCCCCGGAAAGTCTCCCGGGCGAGCAATATATGTATAATGCACATAGCTCGGGAGAAATTAACTTGGATTCGCTGCGCGAAAGAGTTTCGATTCCATGCTGCGTAATACAGTACGGGGGCCAAGCGGCAGAAATTCCACGAGCCTTTCCACCTCCCGCTAGGGATTCTCCGCGTACTTCAAATTCTCCACAAACGCGAGTTGCTAAAGCGCGGCTTAGCCGGCCCTTTATGCGGCGGTTGTTGCATTATGAAGCCCCCAGCTGGACCTGCTGGCCACCCTGCTTTCGCCACCGCGAAACAGTTCTTCCCGATCGCGTTTTCCTCGGCGAGATATCCGTCCCTCCCTCCCTTCCCATCCCCCCCCCCTCTCTCTCTCTCTCTCTCTCTCTCCCCCTCCCTCCCCCCTTCCTCCCTCTCCCTCCGTCCCGCCGTCATATTCATTAACGGCGGCCAAATGACACGGAATTGTGGCTGAAAGTGCGCGTACTTTGCCGCGTAACAACGTTCGCCATGCTATGCCGTGGTACTTGAAGAGCACAGCTACCCCTTTATAGCGCCTCGTATGTATGCGGGTGAGCCAGTGAATGCGAACACGTTGGCGCGGAGGAGGCTTTTAAAAATATAATTGGCACGTCATGCGGAAGGCGAAAACACGAACCTCGTTGTGACGCGAGAGTGCGCGCGACTTTTTTAATAATTACGCTGTTTTTATTACCTCAGAATGCGCGGCGCGGCGCGTTAATGGCGACGAAATTACGGCACGGTATTAATCCGCACGAGATGACAAATACTGAAGGACGAGAGTAACGAGAACCTGATAAAATATCAGTTCGAATGATAATAGCTAAATGTAAAGTTCTGCACTAATGGCGGAACGTAATAAATTAAACCGCACAATGTATGCGAATTTCTTTGTTTGAGTTGAAAAAATTTCTGCCAATATTTAAAAAAGAAAAACGTCCCGTTACCCTTCTATGAATAAAATGATATAAAATGGTAATGCTTTAATGAAATCTATTTAATCGTGTATTTGTGCAGCAAAGAAAGGATATAAAATAATTTTAAAACGATTGCGCGGGAATTTTAAACGCTGATATTTAAAGCTAGATGTCAAAATCCAATATTTGTATCACCTGATGAGGCTCGGTTTTACAGAACAAAGGATAGATTGAAAAGTTTTCGACCTGACTAAGAAAAACGTATTTTTTTTTTTCTTTTTTTTTCTTTTTCATCGAGCAAAATGAAATTTATTTCTCAACAGCTGAATCTAATTCAGCTTTGATTTCCGTAGGAATTTTTGCCTTTCAAATGAAGAAATTTTATCACGGCGCGATACTCCAATCTCTCCATTGTTGACGAACTGTCACTTTTAAAGGCTGCCAGACACAAACCAATCGTTGGACTGTCATCAAACTTAACTCCTTGCGTTTCTTTCACTACCCTCTATTGGACAAGTATTGAAATTTGCTTGAAATCTTGCCCTCTTTCTTGATCAGGTCGGAAACTTTTCAATCCACCCTCGTAACACATCACTCAATAAGTCCCCGGTCTGACAGATACATGGCAACATTGTTGACAGACCCACGTGATTTGTAAAAAAAAAAAAATTTGTTTTTCTTAGTTCTCTACCGGAGACTTATTGAGTGATGTGTTATACTGTGAATGGACAATTCGGAGAGCAGGTGTCCATGGTGCAATGCCTAACGATCAAATTAATGTTTAAGGATTTATTTCGCGCGCACCTGTGTAGAGAGGCGCGGAAAGCAATTAAAGCTTCGTGCGCGGGTCGCCAATTTGTACGGTTTACGTCGTTACGAACGAATAAATCCCGGGAGCCGGGCTGTCGTTACTTGCGCAGATTAGATTAACCGTCTCTTCATTTCGAGCGGAGACAGTTATTACCGCCGCAGGGCGTCTCGTGTCGAGAATAATCGTCCGATCGCGCGCGTTCTTGTCTATAAACGTGAAACTTCCATCTCGCGCCTCTCCGTTCCTCCTCGCCCATCCATCGCGCGAATGCGCGCCGAAGCTTACGGGCTTTATAGCTTACGATTAAAAGCGATGCTGTTTTCGAGTCGCGTCTGCATGTATACCGTCTCTCGATAGCAAGCAAACGATGTTAAATGCGAATGCGACTTAATCGTCTATCCGTTCTCGATGGATACTTATTGCGGATGGATACTATACTCACTATCTAAGAAATTATTATATAAATAAGCAATATTTAAGAAATAAAAATTTAATTGCTATAAATTGAGCATAATAAATTAAGTATTGTAAATAAATAGAAATTTAATAAGTTGCTTTAATTGGATTTCCGAACTTTATGTTTATACTATCTGAAAAATATAATAATATTTACTTTAAATAATATTTAAATGAAATATGTAATTAGATATATTTATATGCGTGAGACTGTTACAAAGAAAGGATGTAAAATAATTTTTAAATCATTACAAATTTTGCACGATAATATTTAAGACAAAAATCTAAAACATGTACTTAATCTAAACTTAGAAAATTAGACAATATTGAATATTATTTATGTAGATTTCATATTCACAGATAATGTTTTAAAGCATCAGAGTATCCGTGACTTCTTGAACAACGGAAGAGTATCCGGATGCGATATACATACGAAGATATACGATAAGACACGAATCCATATTGCCACTATTGTATACTTTCGCGGCGTTCATATCTCTATTAAACGCTGCCTCCAATCCTTTATTTGCAGTCGATCGTCAACTCGCCAAAGGAATTGCTTTTCGCGATGCGATCGCGATCGATTCGCGGAGAATTGTTTTAAAAAATTGCGATATTTTTCTTTCCGAGGACGTCGGCAGGATTTATTCAGAAGGAGACGGGAAATGGGCGACATGACATATAATGTCACTCAGATTGATTGAAATAAATACTTTGACATTTATATATCTTTTAGTATTAATATATTAAATATAATATATAATATAATAAAAAAATATAATATAAGAATTAAAATATAATATAAAAATAATATAATGAAAGAATTAAATATAAAATATAATAATAATAAAGATATAATAATAATAATAAACATAATAAAGATCTATTTAATATATAATAAAGAATTATGATTATAAATTTTTATTCATTTTCCAGGGGGGAGGGGGAGGTGAAAAGTCATGTGCCCCTTCTTGCCTCTTCTTGCGGACGCCCTTGCATCTATCATATCTTTCCTTCACATATTTTTCCGACAATGTTTCACGCAAGCTTGTGCTTTAGGCAATCGAGCGTGATTAACTAATGGAATATGTATCTGTCTGGACCGGAGAGGGCTCGTGTCTCTCTCTCTCTCTCTCTCTCTCTCTCTCTCTTTTCTTTTCCGTCGATGCACTCGTCAGCGGGAAACGCGGCGTCGCGTCGAGCGTACGCGTGCGACTTCTTATCATCGGCGCGTTCAATGCATAAAGCATAAAGTTCGTATCTCATGCATACATTCATAGAGCCGTCGGTGCGGCAGCGAGAGCGAGACGAAAGTCATAACTTACGATACGTCCCACACCTCACCCCCTTCTCTTCCATCCCCCCCCTGCAACCCCCCCCCTCCCCCGCCTTCCCTCCCCACCACCCCGCCTGGCGCATCTCGTAACCATCGCTGCGAGACATATCGAAAACACTCGCAAAATCACCGAAGGGTAAACTGTGGCACGTATGACGGCTGGCACCCCCTCCTCGCAGGTTCTTGGGTCTCGCTCGAAATTCCATTTTCCAGCGAGAAAATTCCATTTTTCCATCCGATCTGTCCCTCTCGCTCGCTCTTCATCGATTCATTGAAAAATAGTCCACTTACCGCGGCCTCTTTTTGCAATAAATCAATCGCGCCTTTCCGACTGTGCCCCATAATCATCCCCTTCCGCTTCCCTCTCTCTCTCTCTCTCTCTCTCTCTCTTTCTATCCATCTTTCATTTTTCTTCGACCTAACTTTCTTCCTTCGGGCTCACCTCGATGCACCGACCCGAGGGGTTGGATTGTCTTCCGAGACTGGCCGTTGACAAATAGCGAATCGATCGTCGCAACCACCACCGCCACCATCCATCGGCTGTTATGCTATAAAGCTGCCGCAACAAAGCGTCGTTTTGATGCTTTATGGGCATCGCAGGCCGTTGGCGGGATGACGTTGTCGGGATGGATGTGCGCGGATGCGGCTTGGATTGGCCGCGAGAGAACGATGTTCGTTTAGGGGATGAAGCGGCAGGCGCATCGCGTTTTCATGCAAACTCGACACGGACGACGGATTTCGCTCTCGCGTGTGTTGGACGCACAATAGAATTTTAAAGGCCTACCCTAAAAATTGAGTCTTTTCTTGTCAATCTTGGAATGTCACGCTCCTGTAATTGACTGACATGTATTGTACAACGTATACGTGACATGTCACTTATTCTATATATAAAACCTATGTCTCAAAATATATTCAAGAAATATAATATATAATATATAATTTTTAAAATAATATATAATTTAATGTAGTTGAATTTAACATATAATTTAATATAAATATATAATTTTTTAGAATTTTTTAGAATTTTTAAAATTTTTTTAAATGTGATAGAATCCACGAAAAAAAAAAAGAAAAAAATTGTAAATGCAAAATAATAAAATTTTTTTTCTATAAATATATAAATACTTTTTTATTATAAAAAAGTTTATAAAAGAAAATTTCTTTAATTAATTTAAAATTATCTTTCTGATACACTTGAATTTTCAGATTAAAAAACTGAGCGATAAGGGAAAATGTAGACACTTATTCTTGCTTTAATGAATTATCATTATCAACATCTATTAATAATTATTATTTGAGAGATGAATTTGTATTTGTGTGACTGAGATGAAGGTTGATGCATTTGTTTCTGCATTGTTCCGATTAGAACGCAACAGTGGTAGTTGCTACTTGCAGAAGGCTATAGTAAATCATAGATTGATTTGCGTTGGAAGCAGGTGCGGTCTATGTAGGATCGATGGCCGCATCGACACTTTCTTTCATCGCGTGACACGCGAGGGAATAAAAATTCCTCATTCGCGGTTTTACATCGCGAAATGAGTTGGCCGATGTTCCGTTCGATGAGAAAAAAAAAATGTTGCTCTTGCTTCAAAAAGAAACAGTTACGTTGTCTTGTGTAAGGGTAAAAATTTCATTAAAAATAAAGTATGCAAAAAATTTATATTGCATAAAAATATATCAATTCTTTTATAATTGAAAAATTATTCTGACAATTAATATCAAATTAATCCTTGTAATTTTCTAATTTTAGTTATATATGTGCAATTTCTTAATTAAACATAGTTCAATTATAGCTGTCTAATTTCTAATAGTTATATATGTATATATGTAAAATTTTTTACCGCATATATTATTAAACAGATTTTTGTTATAAAATTGGAAAAGTTTAAGGCATGACATTGAAGTTATTCGACGTGGCGTTTACTTTTCTACCGCAGTGTTTGAAAAGTTCAAACAAACAGTAATCTGATAAAGGAAACTGCGGATTGTACTAGCATCATTCGACATCTACCCTGGAAAATACAGTTTTCTTACTTCAAAATTCTCTTTCAAAGAAAAACGAAGATTAAGTGCATCTTACTTTGCAGGCAGCCTGTGCCTTCCTGAAAGCTTGCTATTATTTTGCTTGTGCTTGTGTTTTTCGAGAATTTTTATTGCTGATAAAATAGACACATTTCTCTTTGAATATAATTTTTCTTGTGAAACACTTTTATCTCTGTTATCTCCATTTAGAACACGTGCAACCGACTTATATCACTTCACGTAATTTTATATTTAATTTATATTTTTTATTTCATTATTATTAATTATTATTTTTATTTATTATCAATATTTAATTATTTTATCATTTATATTTAATTTTATTTTCTTTCTTTAATTATATTTCTTTACACGTTCTTAAATAGAATCACCGTATCATCACTGATTTAAGCAGTAATTTTAGTTATAAGTATAAATATTGTAAACAATAAAGTAAAAAAAATCAAACATTTTATTGATTTAATTTAAGAAAGCAGTTCCTTATATTCGTCCCCTTTTCAGAGAATCTCCCCGATACGATAATTTCTCATCCCTTTATTTCTTTTGAGTCGGGAATTTCAAAGAGTCAAAGTTAGACACGCGGATATTTAATAGGCTCTTACGTTTCATTGTTTATTTGCGTCCGTTCATTGAAATCAAATCACGCGCGTACGCGATGCCTTCACGAATTTCAACGGCGTCGAAATCACGAAGGATGCCTTTCTCTCGGCGTAACTCTAATTAGTGATAGGATATAACTATCACGAGATGATCATTAATTACAGTTGGCGAGCTCCTGGCGTTGCGGTTAGTTTGCTTCGAAGCTAGTTTCGATCTTTCTCACCTCTGTCTCTTTCTCTCTTACACACCCCCAACTTCCGCTATACCACCCTCGCTCGCCCTTTTTTTTTTTTTTTTTTTTTCACAAATCCTTTCACCTCCGCCAACGTCGAGAGTATCAAAAGAGTTAAGACGAACGATAATTAAAATTGACGCGTTCTTTTTCTCTCTTTTATTGAGAAAGCAGCAATGTTGAAGGCGGAGGAAGAATGCGAAAGACGCGAATTATAGAGAAAAATAAAATAATTTCTGCGCGCTGAAAACTCGAGCGAATCGCTGAGTCAGTTTCCCATGATCGCCAAACCAGCATACTCATCAACGTACAATCGTGACCAATTTGCGCAAAGTACAAAGTCAATTAAATGAGATTGGCTCTTTCTCTGCGGCAAAATACAGCTAAGAGAAATGCTGCGATGATCGTTGCATTTCTCGATAATGAGATATTTATTTATAACGTTTACTTTGCCAACATACGAATACAAACTTGCTTGAAGCACATGTACGAAGGCAGTTATTTAGATTCCTTTAATTTATCGACAAATATAAATAACAATTTATATTTTGTGGATACACTTTTTTTTTTTTGGCATATGAATGCGTTGAGTTTCAAGATTTGCCGATAAATATTTTCTGTACATTTTCAGATCTGGTGTCCCAAAGACTCATCAGAAAACTGATCGACTCTCATGGCAGCGCGGAAACTCGCAGCCCTCCTTGCCGCGGTCCTGCAACTGTGCTTATGTGAGTGAGTCTCTTTTTCACTTTATATTTGCTCGACACAAACAAATCTGAAATCTTTTATGAAAAGGTCCGCTTATCCGAATAAGGAATAATCCGTTTTCAGACGCGGTGCACGTCAAACATAGATTGCAGAAGGATTCACAGAAAATTCCAGCTTTATAATTTTACGAAATTGATAATTATTTTCCATCACATTTAATACACCGATTAATTATTCAAATTTTAAGAAGTTAAATAAAATATTTGGAAAAAAAATAGAGAATGTGATATTTCAACGTTTCGGCTCTCAAACAAAAAATTTCGAATCCGCTCGCAATGTCATTCGAACGTCAAGGTATTTCCGTACTCAAGCAGAGACTCACGACGGTTCTCATAATTCGATGAAGGAACCGGAAAGCAACCGGGAAGAAAGCAAAATTGACCGTCGTGACAGCGATAAAGCCGCGTCATACTGTCGTGACGAGAGAAAGGACGAGATTGAAGAGTCGGGAAAAAGAATGAATCGAAGGAGCGATCGCACAGGCGTCGTCTTCAACCGCATGACTTTCATGAGGAAATTCTCCCATGTCGTATAACAACTTTTCTTCCCGCGATATTGTTTGTTCTGACAACGAGTATGCTGAACCGCGAGTTACATCGAAGCGGAAATAATATTTTTGTCGCGGAATGCGATGTAAATATGGAGATAGTTGTGGTTCGAAATAACAGAGAGAGAGAGAGAGAGAAAGAATATCGTATATAATATTTTGTAGAATGTTTACGTGAGCCATCGATATTTCTATTCATCTATACATTCCTCAAATAAAAACAAAGTAATAGTAAATAAAATAATAATTTTTAACACTAATTTTATAAATTATGGATCTAAAATTTTCGAAATCAAGACATGTGTAATGCGCACCAAATGAATATAAATTTTATATCGATTTAAATTTATTTCTTAAATTTAAATTATTGTTAAAGGGTTACATATGTTTGACAGGCCTAAAATTAGATCGAAGTTAAACAAATTTTTATTGGCAAAAATTATATTAAAAAATGAAAATATATGTCTTGGAAAGTAATAAGAATTTTGAGAATATTTTGCTAAAGTTTCAATAAAAAATATCAAAATTGATATTTTTTGACAGCTCTTTTCCCGAACGGTATTTGTAGAAACTAGAGATATCTCTGCCCCCTCTCATTTGAAACAAAAAACAAAAATTTCCCGTTTAAATTAGATGAATAAAACTAGTGCTTGTCATAGAATATTTCCGATTTATGGCTGAGTTTTTTTTACAAATGAAAAAAGGACCTATTTTTAGGTTGAAAACCACATTTTTTTATGAATCATTTTTTGAAAAGTCAATATTTTCAAAATCGGCTATGACAAGCACTAATTTCATTCATCTAGTTTAAGGGAATTTTTATTTTTTATTTTAAATAAGAGAGAACGGAGCTATCTCTGGTACTGCAAACGCTATTTTTAAAAATATCGTACGAGAAAATAGCTGCCAGGACCTCAATTTTTGATATTTTTTATTAAAATTTTGGGGAGATATTTTCCAAAGATTTCTCTACAAGGCATGCATTTTCATTAATTTAATAAAACCTAATTATACTCACAATAAAAATTTATTAATTTTCCTCTAGTTTGACATCTGTCAAATATATGTAACCCCTTAGAATACAATGTCAATTCGTTTTTAGCTGACTTGTTGCAAGCTTCAAGCATGCCGTCCTCGATTTAAAGCTCACCCTACGTGTCATAATATAAATCCTATGCAATTCATTTTCAGGCCCACCCATTTTCAGGCCTTAGGCCCTACGAGAGTAATCCACCGTTCCCCGTCCGTGTGCACTTTGCCCCAGTCGACCAAGTTCCATTGTAAACCGCGGTCGTAAGACGCAACGGATGTTACCTCGCTCGCTCGGCGAGAGAACGCCGTTCTCGCCAGCTCTGAATCTCTTAGCCTCGGTTATATCCGAGGCTGCGATGTGGCGCGGCGCCGCAACGACTCTACGAGGACGATACATCGTCGGGGGTAGACCCGGCGCGAGGGAGTTTGTAGAATCCACTTAAATCCACCGTGATTTACTCGGGCACACCGCGCGTCCACCCCCGCTCACCACCCCCCACCCTCCTCCTCCTCCGCCACCTCCTCTCCTTCCCTCCCTACGGTGGGATGCAGCCACAGCCGCAATAAGTAACCGAGCCTCGGGATTTTCGGGCCGATGGGAATTCCGTTACAGATTCCGTCCGCCAACTCTTAAATGCATAGCGTATCATATTATTCTTTTTTTTTTTCTTTTTTAAGAAATTTTGATTAATTATGTGTCATTTAATGCATATATCGAAAGATCCTCATCTCCTTATTGCTCTTTTTTATTTATTTATTTTTTTTTTTTTTTAATTATTTAAACAATTCTTTTCTACTCCTTCGATAGCCCGTTGTTCTGCAAGACATTGCTGTAAGTTTGTAAAGAGAAAGAATCGCAGATAGAAATCGCAACGACTTTCTTCGACTGAGCTTCTCTAAGTTGATTATATAATAGTATATATA
>JBCEZV010000041.1:2455255-2467007 GCA_039654365.1 Cataglyphis livida | reverse complement strand
TGTTTTTACGAATATCAAGGAAAGTATGCGTTTTTTAATAAAAAGTACCGAAACAAAAGTTGTAGAGAATTAAATTAGCTTTTAAATGAGATCAAAATGATTGTAGGACGTTCCATAAGTTTTGAAAAATAAAATAAAAAAAGGATGAAACTTAATAAATTTCTTGGAGAAAAATCAATCAAAATAAAAAACAAAAATCTTTTTCTTTCGTAAAAATAAAGTAATTCTTCATTTTAAATTAAAATAGCACTGTAGAATATTTTTTAAATGGAGAGTATCTTTAAAAAGTTATGTCGACAGCAAAAAAAAATATTTCTTTCTACATTTGAAACTGATTATCTCAAAATCTATGGAACGCACTACAATCATTTTAATCTCATTTAAAAGATAATTTAATTTTCTACAACTTTTGTTTTGGTACTTTTTGTTTAAAGACGCACATTTTCCAGGATCTTTGGAAAAATGTGTAAAATAATCACGATTTCAGAGATTTTTGAGGGATAACTTCTTAAGAAAGTATTTTTCGATCCATGTTTTATAGGAATATTTTTTGTTCAGAATTAAATTTCCTATAAGATCTGACTGGAACGTTCGGAGCCACCCTGTATATCGTATACATATATAAAAGACACGAATTGGAAAATGTGAAATTTACGACGGAAGAATATAAAGAAAGCAGTGGGTATCTTTAATGAAGAATCGTAGAGTAAAATAGAATTTATTGAAGTCGATAAAAAAATTCGGCAATCATTGTCTGACTCAATCAGACGCGATTATATGAATGGAATGAAATTGCAATGAATACACTATGTGAAACTGAAACTGATGAATTTTTATAATAAAATTAAAAGTACGCATTTTTATAAAAGAATTAAAAATGCATTTATAATTCAACAGAAGATTGAAAGAAGTAATCATTGATAATTAAAATACTACAGTGATTAATGATCTTTTTCTATTAAAAATTTTAATAATTTTAAAAGAGAAAAAAAATCTAATTTAATAATAATTTCAAATATATAAACGTGATCTAATTAATACAAACAGTAACCGAACTAAGGGGGCTTAAATACGGTTGTCCCGTTTGGTATCTTTAAATGCAAGACGCCGGTGTCGCGAGCATTTTCCCGGGAAATGTGTATTGGAAAAATAACGACGAGTCCACGAAAAGAGGTAGACGTGAACGGGGAAGAAGGACAAAAGTACAAAGGTGGATTGTGGAGACGAAAGTAGAGCCATTGTAGAGTCGCAGCCGCGCTTCCGACAGATTATGCTAACGAGACAATCCCTACGGTATGCCAGAGGATCGCACGGCCCACTGACAGTCTCTTCTATTTTTCCCGTTCGTTCGGCAAAAGATTCCCGCGCCTGCTCTCTCAGAATGGAAGACATGGAGGGAACAACAGGCGAACAGAAAAAAAAAAAGGGGGGGGGGGAGGGGGAAAACGAAACTTGTCTCGCGCGCGAGAAAGTGGAGAAAATGGAAACATCACAGGGTTATTTCAAGAGGAAAGGCGACCAAAGAGCCGATAACGAGCGATTAGGGATAGACGGAATAGATAAACGATCTATTCAAAATGGTAACGAGATGAGATAGGCATTGAAGCCGATTCAGCTCTCCCTCCCCCTCCCCCTCCCCGCCCTCCCGCCTGATATCTTTCACGATGATTATTTGTAGCACTGCGCACCCCTTTATTCTTCTCGTTTTCTTTCACCCAGTGACATTTGCGTGACGTGCTTCGAGCTCCTATTGAATATTCGAGCCCTTCTTGAGGAGGGAGCCGCTTTATCGTTTTCCTCCATATCAATCTGCGCACTTTCGTCGGGAGTTCGATAATGCGCGTGGCTGTCCTTAATTGCGCAATTATGCGCGCTCCCCTTTTTGCGTCACGACGACGTATAGCTATAGTGGCTGCGCGGCTGCGAGGGAAATTCGCGACATTACCGGGATCAGTTTGCGTCTCTCTAACTTCTCTATCCACCGGCGAATTCTCCGTTTAAGCCAAAATCAATAGGCGCGTGCTGCGATCTGATAAGTATCCCGAAGAGAGGGCCCGAGAAAGGGAGAGAGAGTCCTACATATATCTCTCTTTCTAATTCGAAGAATCCTCTTGCCTCGCACACACTCGTACAATACACTTGCGTATACACTTGTGCGTGTGATCGAGGATAATTTAATACAAAATAATAATTAAATACAAAGCATGTATTAAATCATCCTTATAATTTAATGCAAAATATGTATTAAATTATCCTCGATCCTATATGCAAACTTGATTCGCTTCAACTAATGCCAAATCGATTTTTATTAATTGAGTTTCGCATTTCAAACTAATTCTGACAGATGAGTAAATATTAATTTTTTCCTTTTTTTTTTTTTTTTTTTTTTTTAATTTAACTCTGATTTGAGAAAAAATACACACGCGCACGCGCCGGTCCTGATATAAAATGCAATGTGAAAAATATGTATGTGAAAATATGTATAGGTATGCGAAAGAGTAGCTTACAACCCCATCGTTTAAATTACTTCGCACTGCGACACAGAGCGTTCCCAAGTTTACACACGTGCCACCCTCCTCTCCCCCCTCCCCACCCTTCCGCCCCGTTCCATTTAAACACGGGCTCTGCTGTGTTTCGTTTAATTCCTTCCTCCCCTCCCCTCCCCTCCCCCGCCCCCCTCCTCGCAAGCATCCAGCTGGCCCCTTTTTTCACGCCACCTCTTTCTTCACGCACGGCCGTAAATCCTTCGTTACCGGAACTTTTTAACGTAACTGCAATCCCTTCGGCGTCCCCGGTGTTTGCGGAAAAGATTCCGTCCTCGACACGTGATGTAACTTCCGTCCTCCCTCCGTCCGTCTTATGCAATTTCCGGCGGTGGAGCACGCGTGCGCGGACCGGCGAGCGAGCGCGCTCGTGCAGGAATCCGTGGAATTTTTCGAGTTTAGCTCGCCGTGGCTGTCGCGATCTGAAAATCCGGAGCACTTTGGCAAAAAGGAAAAAAAGGGAGGAAAAAAAAAAAAAGAAAAAAACTTGGAAGTTTAATCCGCGTGGAAATACGGAGTAATTCCGCTGTCTCCTTCCCTCGCCTCGAACAATCGCCCCCCCCCCCCCCGTTCTCGATTGTTCTTTCGATACGACTCCTTCTTTTTTAAATTAAAACAAAACTTTCTTTCGATTACATTATACACAAGGCAGTTTCATCACAAATCACTCTTTATTCATGATCATACTCGAGAAGGCTGAATTAAAAAGAACGAGAATTTTTCACTCATCAAGGATATTATTCGAGTGTGTATATAGCAGAAAAACTTTATTCTTTAATTAGTTTCATAAAATGAAAAATAAAATTATTATTTTTAAATCTTTATTTTTTTAAGGGATGACATATGTTTGACAGATCTAAAAGTAGGTCGAAATTAACGAGTTTTTATTATGTTTTATTGAAAAATGAAAATACATGTCTTGTAAAGTAGTCTTTTGAAAATATCTTCCTGAGATTTTAATAAAAAAAAATTATAGATTGAGGTCTTGGCAGTTATTTTCTCGAACAGTGTTTTTCAAAACAGCGTTTGCAGTACCAGAGACAGCTCTGCGCCCTCTTAATTGAGATAAAAAACAAAAATTTTTTCTTAAACTAGATGAATAAAACTAAAGCTTGTCACAGGCGATTCTGAAAATATTGATCTTTCAAGAAATGACCGTTTATACCAAAAAAATGTGGTTTTCAATCTAAAAGTAGGCTCTTTTTTTGTTTATAAAAAAAAAAATTAAGCCATAAATCAAAAATATCCTATGACAAGCACTAATTTTATTCGTCCAACTTAACGGAAAATTGTTGTTTTTTTGTTTAAAATCAGAGAGGGCAGAGATATCTCTGGTATCTTTTTTACAAAAATAGGAAATATCAATTTTTTTGGTATTTTTTTTTTTTTTTAATTTTGGCGAAATTTTCTCAAAAGATTACAAGACATATATTTTCATTTTTAAATAAAACATAATTTTACTTATAATAAAAATTGTTTAATTTTAGACATATCAAAGATATGTAATCTTAATTAGCTCGAAATGAACATAATTAGTTCCAAATGGACTTAATTTAGTGCGAGAGATGTCGTATGTTAAAAATTATTATTTAAAAAAATTTTTAATTAGATTTTTGCGAATAAAAAGGTTCGGATCGAGACTGAAAATTTAACGATCGTAATTCAGAGATGATTCACGGTTCGAAAGGCGTTTCTTGAACTTCGATGTTCGCGATTTATTCGCGCGCGAGTTGCGTATCGTAATAATTTTGCTATCGCAAGCGCAAATGTTACCTTGATGACATTGGCTCATTGTCGCAACTCACGCTAATAGTCGCTTTTGCCCGAGGCACGTCTGCCTATTAGCATACGCATTCGAGCGTGTCACGTTTCTTGCTGCCTCCCGACCATCTTCGTTCGCTGAATTTCACAGGAAATGACATCTCGGCAAGTGCTCCTCTCTTATTCTTGACAACTCATCTTCTTAGCAAACCGCAACATGCATTATTTTATTAACCGTCTCATCCACGGATTTTTCAACCAGTATTTAATCAAGTAGGAAAAAAAATCACTTTTACACATTTTAAAAATAAATAATCCTTTTTTCACGTAAATTCACTATTGCATTTTTAACACATTTTAAATTCGCCATTTCAACGATACAGGATTTCTCTCGGGGCGTGCAGGAGAAAGGCCAAGCGAAATCCAAACTCTTTGAAATCGGCTCCGCGGCTGCCATTGTGCGGGTGGCTTACCGTCGTTTCCCCGGGATAAAGTGGGTATCATACCGGATACTGCTCAACCCGAATCTATCGTCGGGGCCGTCCTATGGCTTTCGAGGATCCTGCTCCCTTAAATTAGACGCGGGGGGAGGCGACGCCCGGTGACTTTTATTTATAATCGTTTTTAATGCCGCTCGCAGAAGATCGCCTTCAGATTCTGCTTAACTGTTTTATTAGCGTTCGCTGAAAGCCGCTTATTGCGCGTCAGAAACGCCTGACAGGTCTTATTGGCTTTTTGCGTTGGCCGCAACGAGAGTCAGATGACTAGACAGAGATTTGCAAATTCTTTTTATCTTTACTTTACATATACATTTGACGAAAATCATCCAATAAGTTGAGATTTTATAATTTTTAAAAATGTATAGATTATATACATTATTAAAAAGAACACTTTTCATTGCCTAAACATTTGGCTATTTTTAAACTGACGAAAAATCATCGTAGACTCAAAATTAAAAAAGCATTCTGAAGTTTTAATTTTAACACGCTATCAGTAATTTTTTTTAATTTTATTTTTCTTGTACTGTGTTTTAAAAAAAGAATGCATTGCTTTGTTTTTTAAAATTACTTATTTTTTTACATTCTGCAAATCAATCAAAAGATTTTTCTCAGAAAGATCAACTCTAATTTCATAAACTACAATATTTTACCTACAAAGTATCTTTTTTCTACGATTTTCTTTTTTGAGCTATATTAAATGAGAGTTTGAAATTAAATTTGTATTTTTTTAAAATGAGAAAATAAAATTTTTTTAAATCACCATTAACGCATTGAAGTTGAAATTTCAATTTCTTTAAAATACTTTTTAATTTTTTTTCTACAATAATTTTCTGACAAGTATCAACATCATTTCTAAAAATACAGTTTAGTTTGAAAATCGTGTAACTCAGTCAAAAAAAAAAAAAAAAATTGTAGGAAAATTTAAAACGAGCATTTTATAGGCAAAATGTTGTAATTTATGAAATTTGAGTTGAATTTTTTAAAAGAAATTTTTTTAACAAGTTGCAAAATGTCAAAAATACATAATTTTAAGGAACAAAACAATGTGTTCTTTTTTAAAGTACAGAAAGGAAGATAAAATAATTTTTTAAAACCACCAATAGCGCGTCGAAATTGAAACTTCAAGCTTCAAAAGATTTCTTTAATTTTTTATCTAAGATAATTTTTCGTCGAGAATCGATATTTTTGAAAGATACAATTTAACTTCAAAACTCGGTCAAAAAAAATCGTAGAAAAATTAAAAAAAAAAACGCGATTTGTAAGCAAAATGTTATAGTTTATAGAACATGAGTTAAATTTTTTTATCGAGTTGTAGAGTATCAAAAATACATAATTTAGAAATAAAACAATGTGTTCTTTTTTAAAGCACAGAACAAGGAAAGTAAAAAAAATTTTTTAAATCACTAATAAAGTGTTGAAACTTTAAGCTTTAAATCTTTAAAATATTTTCTTAATTTTGTGTCTATGATGATTTTCCGTCGAGTTTCAGCGATTCGAAAATAACCCAATTCTAGGCTACTAAAAGTGTTCCCTACTTTTTTTTTTTTTTTTTTTTGAGTAATGTATCTATATATTTTTTAATGCACATAATATAAATAAAAATTGACTAGTTAAAATAGAATGAAACTCTTTTGCATCTGCGAGGGAAAAAATTGCATATCTGCCAGTGCAATATCGAGAATTGAGGTTATGTTTTTTTTATTCAAAGAATCCCTCGCGGTACAATTTTGCCTTACGTTCGCGTAAACGGAACGGATGTAAAACAGGAGGAAAAGCGAAACGAAATCGATTGCAGCGTAGTGCAGCCGCGAGCATGACGATCTTAATTTCCTGGACGGCGGACGGTGCGTGATAATTTCGATGAAAAATTCCATCCTGCGCACGGTGTAATTAACGAAGAGATGGCGGACCGCGCGCGCGCGTTTGTAGTCCCTTGCTCGCTCGCGAAAGGACCTAATTAATTAGATATCCTGACGACAAATTGCTAGAATTACACTTCACTGATTACAATTAGACCAGGAATGAAATTCCGGCGCAATAAAGGCGGGACATGCTATACTTCGCGTTATGTGTCCCCTCTTTCTATCTCTTTTTCTACTTTGCATTCATGCATACATCGTGGAATACACGCACACTCTTGGCAAGATTTGATGAAAAATTAAGCGTAACGTTAGGATTCCTTCATTAGAAATGAAGAGGAGGAAAAAGAGGATGCAATTGCTCGAGCGTTATTTTTTCCGCTATTAAATAAAAATTTGTATCATTCTTTCTTTAAGATAAGTGTATCAGAATATTATATATTAGACGGAGAAGAGGCAATTTAATTTAAAAAAAAAATCATAAACAAGAGTTAATAAAAGGAAGTAATAGCTTGGAAACATAACTGGAAAATACGCTTTACGGCAATAAAAGTGACAGTTCATGTAAAGATATATTTAATGCGCGATACCAATTATTTTTTTTTTTTCTCTTTTTTTTTCCGGGAGAACTTTCGCAGTTTTCTTTGCCTTAAAGGGAGAAAATTAAATTTAGTTAATAAAACGGCCGGCCGGATAGGGTTCGGAGAGAGAGAAAGAGAGCGGAATGGAAACGTGGAGGAGCGAGGGATGTGAGATTGAGGGTACAAAGAAGCGAGCGGCCCGACGAGGGTAGTCGTAAAACCGACCCATGAAAACCGGGGCGTCCGGATTACGACTGCGAGATTCAAGAATTTTTCCATTTATCGCCCTTCTTGCATGAACGCATACAAGAATTCGATACGAGAATATGGGTGGCTCTCTCTCTCTCTCTCTCTCTCTCTCTTTCTCTCTCTCTTTGCTCTTTTAGACCGGCGGGAGAAAACGCGGGAGAGAGAGCGGGCGGGGAGGGGGTTGTTTCCCTCCTCCTCCCCCTTTCTCTCTCTCTCCCCTCCTCGACCTATGCCTTGAATATCTAATCGGCGGCGTGCTGCTCGCTCATGCATGCACTTGGAATCGACGGCGAATCGCGGCGATGCATTCCGCGAGACACAGCGCAGTCTCTGCTCGTCAGAGAGATGCCACGGCATTCGTTCGGCTTCCTTTACTCACTTTTTTTTTTTCTTCTTTTTTTTTCGAACGGCGCATCGCATTTTTCAAAGCGATGCGATCGCTTCGTCGTAATATCCGGGGAAATTGAAAAGGATGGTACGTAACGCAACGCAAAATGCGTTGTTTTGTTTGTCGTTTATTGTGTTCGATATACGGAGAGCTGAAACTCGCAAATTGATTGCAAGTGCGCAGTAAATCTTTTTTTTTTTTTTTTTTTTCGATTGTTCCTCTATTGCCAGTTTCATTGTGTTAGTTTCTAGATATTTTTTTTTTTTTTTATCTGTTTGTTAATTTATTTTTTGATATCTGGCTCGAAAGAGAGCTCGGATTATATTATAGATCCGTTGAAAATACTTTTTATTAAAATATACTGTTCTCTCATGATGCCCTTGTCGTTCCTTAGGATTCATTTTGTATAATTGATAAAAAGAAAGGGAGTGACGTAAAGTAAGTAAACGTGTCACATTATTATGATGTTTCAGGTCAAATCACCCCGGAAGTTTTGCCCGAGTTCTTAGCCCCTTTGGAAAATCACACGGTGATCCAAGGTCGTGACGTCTTCTTCACCTGCGTCGTTAATCATCTGCAATCGTACAAGGTGCAATTTCCTATTCAAACAATTGTTGTTTATTGTAGTAAAAAGTATTTTAAAAAATCTCACTCGCGTTACAGCATGAATATTAAGAAAATTGTCTGCCATAAGTCTTATGTATTAAGACTGACTCTTCCGGATTTCCTTTTAACTATACAGGGTGTCCTAGACCACCCCTTTTCTTCCAAAAACTAAGCATTTTAGAGAAAAACGTTTCGAACAAAAATTTTATGGTTTTGAGGGGAACATAAGATGGTGTCATTGGTTTGATCTTGGATGGCATCGTTAAGATCAAGTCAAGGACATCTTTAATTTCTTAAATAGAATCCCCTATTTTTTATTGCAAATTCTTATAGCTTATGTCGAGAGCTTTCCAAAACACTATAATAAAGTATTTTTTTATTAAAAATTTTTTGAGTTATTTTGTATCTTAATCTGACATATTTTAGTATAAAATATAAAATATCTCGAAAATTATCTAGTGATAATTGTATCGTAATACTTTTATGTACAGAATAATAAGATGAATCAAATGGTGTAAAGAAAAAATAAATAATTGTTATAAAAAATATATTGCAAATAATTGCATACTAAATAATTTTCGAGATATTTTTATATTTTATACTAAAATATGTCAGATTAAGATAGAAAATAACTAAAAAAATTCTTCTCTAATGAAAAAATACTTTATTATAGTGTTTTAAAAAGCTCTCGAGATAAGCTACAAGAGTATGCAATAAAAAATGGGGGTTTCTATTTAAGAAATTAAAGGTGTCCTTGACTTGACCTTAACGATGCTATCCAAGGTCAAACCAATGACACCATCTTATGTTCCTCTCAAAACCATACAATTTTTGTTCAAAACATTTTTCTCTAAAATGTTTAGTTCTTGAAAGAAAAGAGGTGTACGTCTAGTACACCTTGTATAATACATTTTTCTAATAAACGACACAATTTTCGAAAAAAAAAGAAAGAATTAAACTTGTTAACGCGACACAATATGAACTTCTTCGACTTACACGCTGTGCGTTTATATTCGCATAAATTTTCTTTTTTTCGAGTCTGACTATATCCTGACTATTACTACTGTGAACGTCAATACGAATCTATTTATGTACAAAAAAATTTTATATCTTATTTTAAACATAAATATAGCATCAATTAATTAGAGTTAAATTATTTTTTAAGCTATTTTTGTTCTTTTTGAATTATTTTTTATTGCGTGAATTTTAATTATAATTGTATCAAGTTTAGCTGGAAATTTAGTTTAATTTTACATTGATAATAAATGAAAACAACTAATTTAAATATATTCTAAGATTCTTAATTCATATTTCAATCAAATAGCCAATTTTCTTTCACCTTGATAAATAACATTCCGTATCTCTGATGTTGTACAGGTAGCCTGGATAAAATCCGATTCCCGTGCGATACTGGCGATACACACACACTTGGTGGCACACAATAATCGATTATCCGTGACGCACAACGGACACAACACGTGGAAATTGCACGTGTCGAATGTTCAGAAGAACGATTCCGGTACTTACATGTGTCAAGTCAACACCGATCCCATGCGCAGTCAGGTGAGCGTCTTTTTTTTTCATTTAATTACAAAGATTTATGTAGATTAAACTCTCGACTCTCGATTCTCGAGATTAAAAAACATAGCATTGCCGAATAACCTAGTTAAGGATTTTTCATTATACAATAATAACAAAAAGCTTCCAAAATTTAAATAAAAAGGAGAAACATATTTCTTACGTTTATACTATTTTTTAAAAATTAAAAAAATTAATCTGGATTATAAAAAGAATTAATGTTATTAGGATCATAAAAATAATATTTTTAAATTCTTCATAAAAAAATAATTATAATTAATATTTTTCTAATTAATTAATTATAATTCTAACTAATTTTACAAATTTGTAACAAAAACTTTTGATTGTGGATAGCCTCTGAATTCAACTGCAAGAAAACAAATGAGTAGTTTATAGAAAGGATTACTATAAGAATTTTATTATAATTTTTAATAAATAATTTTTTAAACAATAAGTAGATTTAAATCAAGTTCTGCATAAATGTTTAGTATAGTTTTGTTAATATTAAATTATATTAATATTCAATTAATTAAATGTTTAATTAATATATTTAAATTTTTTTTCTTAATAATATTTCCTTTTCATCAAATTTGTAAAAGTTACAATACGCGATTTCCCATAGGAATCAAACATTAAACTCAAATAATTTTCAAACCATAAAGAGAATGCTCGAAGTTTTGCAAGCTACTCAGAAAAAAAAAGAAGAACAATTTATGAATTTTCCATGTTTTTGTCAATATTTTGACATAATACATATACATCCTTAAGTGGCATACGGCAATTTTTTTTTTTTTTTTTTTTTTTTTTTTTCACAACACATGTTTCCTCACGTTTTCATATTTACGTTTATCCCTTTCCCCCTTCTCGTCAATTTTTTAATGATACACCCGGGTGCCCGCATTTTTCGAAATACCGCAAACCCAGCTTCAAACGGTAATATCCGGTACAGTGAAATCGCGCATCCGTAATAACAACGTATCTCTGTTAAATTAATTTCCATTTACCTTCAACCCGACGCTTTATTTTTTGACGGCGCTTCCGCGCCGGAATTGCACGCACGGCGGCCGTTACACGCGCGGCTTTATCGATTCCCATCGCCAGTGCGCGATAACGCGCCGCGCGACGTAATTCGATTAAAAAGATCGAGGTTTCGTGAAATTTCGCCAGATCTGTCCGCAGATACGGAGGAATTTTTAAAATTCCATATACAAGCTCGACCGTAACTTTTTAACGCGCGCTTTTTCTTTATCCGCGATCATTAATTCGCGGTGTAATATCGATGATAGTATCGGCCTACAGCCGCAGCTTCATTTCAGAGTCGACGTGTAAAAAGAGACTACTTTGATTTAAAGTACGAAATTTTATCATTAAAATTAAGTAGCAAGTCATTCTTATACAGTTGTTCTAGATATCATTTTATTTTCGAATTCTTGCCTGTATATCAAAATTTAGAAATACTCTACAGTTTTTTTTTAGTTTATGAAGAAGAATTATTTTATTTGTATAAAAGAAAAAGATTTTTATTTTTTATTTTTATCAATTTTTTTCCAAGAAATTTAATATCTTTTTTTTTTTTTTTTTTTTTTTTTTTTTTCCCTTTTTCTTTTCCTTTCCTCCTCCCCTGGTGATTGGTTTAAACAACACAAAAAGTCCCATTTTTTTTCAGGGAACAAAAAACAAAACAAAC
>JBCEZV010000041.1:2436692-2450745 GCA_039654365.1 Cataglyphis livida | reverse complement strand
TATATATATATATCTTGCTGGAATAATAATAGCTTCAACACAGTCAAATAGTGCAAATTACGCCCGTGGGATACACAATGTGGGCACAATAAATGTAAAGCAAATTTATTTATATACAGCGTATTTCGTAAACAGCACCCTCCCTCCATAAGCTTTATAACATTTGTAGAATTTCTATTTTATTATAATATTTGCAAAAAAATTTCGCAAACTCGAAAATTTTTCACGTAGCAATATTTGTATAGTACACGAGGATAATTAAATTTCTAGTTCAATTTATCTTGTATTACATTATTATCACACACACACACACATACACAGTAGTAAGCTATGTATTTCGGTGAATTCCTTTGTGCTCATTTTCCATTGTAACCTTAGTATCGTGTAACCAGTTATGTTTATCTTTTTTTAATTATTATTTGTTAGTAATTTTATAGTCTCGGTTTCAATGATATCCATTGATTTTAGCATCATAATAACAACGTGCGTGTAACGTTATATCGAGATATAAAATAGACCCGCGCTGAAATTTTCAACGCGTTCAATTTAATGAAACAAAAACTTTGATATAACATTTCACTCAGAAATAATCGGAATAATTATGCTAATTAATTATGTGTTTGATGTTACTGCATACAAAGCAAAAACCAACTTGGATTACTCAAATAATTAGTTCTTCTTCGCGTTAATTACCGTACACGATTATCATTTCGCTATCAGTGCTTAAATTGTTACATTTAAATCAGAATTGTCTTGGAATATTTATTTTTCAAAATTTTCACCAATTAATCAAACAATTTCTCGTTTTAAAAAAGAGTAAAAATGTCTACTCCTTTAAAGCTCCTCAAAAATATTTCCGTTTTTTTGTTATTTTAATGTAAAGTTTAATTGAAATTTTGTTCTGTTATGTTTAGTTTAGAGTTTTGAATTTAGGATTTACACGTTCAAAGTATTGATTGATATCTCACCTGATATATAGGGTGCACGTTGATCGATAAATTCTATCTGCGAAGCGGACGTAGATGTTGCAGAAACAGAGGTCATAGGTGACATACGTGTACGACGACATGGTTTCTAGTTTCTCGATGTCGGTGTCATCTTAGCTTTATTATTGAATTGCATCCTCAATTGCAGTGATTCATCGCTATATATCAAATATAGGAAAACTTATTTAACGTCAAATATTATAAGATAATTATATAACAGTAACATAAATAAATCATTTCTGCAATTTTCTTTCCATATTTAATGTCAGTGCGGCGTAATCCTATTGCAAAAAATTATATTTAAGAAGGAGAAGTAAAACATAATTCCGAATATGAACTTGTCAAATGTGTACAACAATTTTATTAGATTATCTTTTGCTTCCTCTATGAGGATAATATTCCTCATAGAGGAAGCAAAAGATAATCTAATAAAATTGTTTTTGTGAAAAAAAATTTTTTTTTTTTAATTTTAATACCAATATATTCAGAATGTTTTAAAATGTCAAAAACATTTTTTTTTTAATGCCCATTTTTAAGAAAATAATTTTTTTATGTGTGTACGTATGTGTGTATGTGCATAAAAAAGGATGTGGTTGCTCTAATTTCCGTAAATTTTGAAATAATGGGCTGTAATTTTTTTTTATATAAACAGAGTATTATTAAAAGTTGGTTGATATCGAATTTGGTTTGGATCGGTGAAAGAATTTACTTTTTATAAAATTTTGAATTTCCCAAAAAAGTGTGTTGTTGCTCTAACTTCCACAAATTTTGAGATATTGATCTAAATATTTTTACATAAATAAAATATCATTAAAGAATGGTTGGTATTAAATTCGATGAGAATTGATGAGAAAAGACATTCTTTTATAAAATTTTGAATTTCTCTAAAAAAAGATTACTGATATTGTAAACAGAAGGAAATAAAATTATGAGGAAGCAATGTGCAAGTTTCTAATTTGCACAATTTTTTACTTCTATGTATATTTTTCCTTCTTGTTCTAAAGTATACTTTCTTTATCTTATGTGTTCAATAGCTGTTTATCAATTTGATAAAATATTTATACTCATGCCATTTTTCAATATTACATAAGCACTTATTTATCATGTTCGTATCGTTGACATTTCAATCAGAATTCAATTTTTCTTTTTTTTTTATAATTATCAGGTAGGTCGATTATTACTTACCTTCTTGAAAGGAAATTTTCTACAATCAATATCAGTCGTGACTTATTATTTTTCGCTTGGCATTACATGAAATGTGCATTATAATTTATAGGAATATACACAATATAAGCTACGAGATTAAAGTTCGATTTTATCGCTAATAAAAATGAGAACGTGGGAGGTACTTGACACAAAGATAAAAAAAAAAAATCCTTCCTACGGAATTCTATCTGCGGTGCACTCGGTTGAGAGGACGAACATCATCGATAATATCTAATTTTTTTTTTTTTTTTTTCACGCCGTTAGGCCGGATTTCGTTGGAGGCGAGTCAACGATATACGCATAAAGCTTTCGGGAAGGAGTACTCAATTCGCGCCAACGAACGATCCAACGTCGATTCTTTAATTAAGATAGTCGCGCCGACGCGGCTGGAAAAGTGTCGGAGCGATAAAGTGTCGGGGGCGCATCAGCGCGGAATAATCGATCGTCTCTCACGCTTACCGGGCCCGCCGGTAATTAATTACAGCGCGAATGGTAATTTACGCGCCCCGCGGCAAATATATAAGCACCCTTCCCTCCCCACCCCCACCCACCCACCGCCCCCCACAATGCACACGGGGATGGTGTGTGTCTAAAACCATAAATTACGACGCCAAGTTAAATCGCAAAATAAATAAATCGATAAATATATATATATATATTGTGCACCCCTTTCGTCTCCTAACGACTCTGCCGAAATGTCACACGGGTGTGTATTTGCGTCGCGAGGCGAAACGTCACGGGAACTCTACGTCGACCGAAATAATTCGCAAAGGTTGATTTAGCACGGATCCCGCCGATCGCGGAAGAATTGCGCCACTTTAATAAAACTTCGAGTAAACTCGCCCCCTCCCCCCCCCCCACCTCTCCCGATTAATCCCTCCCCGAGGATTAAAGTTTACAAGGGTTAACGACCATCTCGCGCGCGAGACGTCGAGAACGAGACCCGCTTGTCGTTCTTAAAGCGAGTTAAAGTGCACTTATTGACCGCTCTTACGAAGCAATCCCGCTCCCTCCCCCCCCCCCTTCTCAGCCCACGTCACCCATCCCCGGTAATCCCCGGATCCGCCGCGCGGACTACATTCCGTGTACAAGCAGCGATTCTGCCGGAAGGGCCTCCGAATCCCCGACGACCTGTCCTCTTAGTGTCATTCTCGCTCGAGAGATCAGCTCGAGGAGTTTTCGCGCGGCCGGGGAGGAGGAGGAGGGGGGAGGGGGGGAAGAGGGAAAAAAAGGAGGAAAAAAGTGCGAGATGGATAGAGATCGGAGAAGAAAGAAATTCCCCGATCGTAATCGTCGCCCTACGATTGTCACTGTTTCCCCTTCCATCCTCGTCCTCCTCGCTCGTCTCGCTCAGTGTCAGCCTGATCTTCTCGAAGCTTCGTAAAAATAGACACCCGGAGGACGGGCATGTCCTCCGGGATGAGTCTCTCGTTAAACGCGTGGGAGGACTTCGAGATTGGCAGGACGGATCCGCGGATACGAGATCGACGAAGGACGAAGTATAACGAAGGTATAGCGCGCGAGCGAGGGGTCGTAAAGCCCCCCCCCTCCCCTCTTCCCTCCCTCTTCCCTCCCCCCCCCTCCCCCCGCTCTCCCCCTTTTCGCCCCCCCCGCGTATCTTAAGAGACGAAATGCATAGGAGAAACGGGCCGCTCGTCGGGAATCGCGACCTCCTCACCTCGCGAATCTGTCTCATTCGTTGGGACGTGACTCCTCCTCGTCGCCTAAATGACGAGCCGAACGTTTCGGAGAGTTGCAGGATTGGATACGTTGTAAACTTTTATAACGCGCCTTCGGTAACGATCCTCGAAATTCAATGCCCCTCGGAACAAGGAATCCCGAGTCCATCCGACTTTCATGAAAATTTAAATGGCACCTCGCGGATATAACTTCGTTTTTATTGATTGGATAATAAGAGAAGCAAGTTCCCAAAGGCGTGCTACAAATACGCGAAAATTATATGTTCCCATGTCAATTAAAGTGCTTGAGAGAAAAGTATAACGTTTTTTTAAGATTCTTATAGAGAGTGTGAAGTATTAAAGGAAATTAAAGACTGATGGAAAAATGACGGAAAAAAAATTGTTGCGTTTCGTTTGTTTATTAGAATTATTATTGGTAGAATTATTTTATATAATTGTTCTCGGCAAAATAAACATATAATGTATTGCGATAACGAGATACATATATCATTTATAAATTGAAAATTTTAAGAGACGCACCTGCAATTTTTTTTTTTTTTTTTTTTTTTTTGCTTTCTCATAGAGGAATCTTTGTTTATGTGAAAAAAAATTTTTTTTTTAAATTTTGATGTCAATGTATTCAGAAACGTCGAAAAAATATATTTTTACAAAATGTTTTGATTCTTCAAAATCGCGCTATTATTGGACATCTCGATATTAATAAAATTGATATTTTGTGAACTGACTGTTTTATAAATAATCGGTATAAAATAATATGGATAGAAATAAAAGGATAAAAATATATAATAATTTTCTCCTATGCATTTTTGTTTCTTCGGGAGGAAGCTTTGTTTTTATGGAAATTTTTTTTTTTTTTTTAATTTTGATGCCAATGTATTCAGAATTTTCTAAAACGTCAAAAAATCACAAAATGTTTTACAAAATGTCCGTACGCGTGTATGTATGTGTGTATGTGCACAAAAAAGGACGTGGTTGCTCTAACTTCCGTAAATTTTCAGATAACGGGCTATAATTTTTTTTATATAAATAGAATATTATTAAAAGTTGGTATTGAATTTGATGAGAATTGATGAAAAAGTTCATTTTTTTATAAAACTTTAAATTTTTTTAAAAAACGATTACTGATATAAAAAGAAGAAAATAAAATTATGAGGAAACAATGTGCAAGTTTTTAATTTTCAAATTTTTTTTATTTGTTTTTATATTACTTATTTTTATTTAATCACAAATGTCAAAAGAAAGAATTTTCATTTTTCATTAAATAATTTCATATAAATATAGCTTGAAATACAAAATAAATAATTTCTCTAACGATTCAATATTAATTCTCTTTTTTTTCTCTACGACAGTCTCTTATCAGAAATGGCGATCCCAGTGGTATGCCATAAAAATTTCAATGTAATATCTCAAACATGATTCTGTCACGTTATCTCACTAGTGCCTTCATGTTACAAAATATATCTTGATATATGAAAATATATCACATATATTAAAATGACTACATATAATATATAAGTGACTATGCTCATATAAAGATTTTAGTAAATTTAAATTTTCGTAAATTTTCAAGAGAACTTGTTCATCTTATTGCATTTATTAAAATAGCAATTTATTATTAAAAAGAGTACAATGAAAAATATCAATTAATAAAAGATAAAATCAATTTCGTGTTTATTAAATATAAAGAAAATTCGAGTTAAAAAGCGTAAAAATTTTGCCAAATTATATTTTGTTTTTTAAAATGTATTTTGCATGGCAAACATATGTATGCATACCGGGAGCTTTATTATATGTTCTTTAATATTGATTTTTTGATTGCAGCTGTGAAATCCTTTTCCGGCGAGACACTGGAATTGACGGGGGTGCTTCGGCAAGAGATGGGCATGTATCTCTGTATAGCCAGCAACACCGTGCCGCCGACGGTCAGCAAGCGTTACTCCGTTGATGTTCACTGTAAGTATCATGTCGCGCTACGGCCGTTAATTAGCCGTCGTTCCGTCATCGTCGCGTTGCATGTATTAGCAGATCAGTGCGCTCAAACATCATCCTGTTGCCTTCTGCCTTCAAAATTGCCAAACAGTGTTTACTCGTGTATTCTAAAGACAGACCGAAGAATTGTAATTTTGGAAAAAAAAAAACGGAAAATATTATTTCTACAAAATAAATTATGAATATTATTTAATTATAATAAAACATTATTTTTAAATGAAAATTTAGGTTTTCATGTTAAAGAGATTATCGCGTTAAAGGATTCTCGAAATTCGTCCCTGTACGTTATTACATAATTATTCGCCCCTGTAACGATCCCTCACAAGTTTGCGTGTGACAGGATAGATGGATAAAGATGAGCGCGTTAATTAATTATTTAATGAAACAGGTAATATATAATAATTACGATGCTATTGAGACAATTTATGATTAAATTTATTTTTCTAATTTCTAAGCAGAAATTTGAAGAATTGTAAATTACAGAGCCGAAATTTTCAAATTATTTTGTAATTTGGATTATCAATGTAAATATTTTTTTTTTTTAACTTTTTTAACTTTTAAGTTATATAGCTTGATTTTGATAAATCGATTTTATAATTTAAATATAATCTCTGCATAATTAATGTTATTATATATTTAAGCGCAGTATATGCGTCAGTTTTATCTCGGTATAAACGCTCTTATCGATATAACGTACTTTAATTATTGGGGTGAGAATCATGTCGATTATTAATGCTTCTTCAATATCGGCGGTAAAACTATCATCCGGGCACTGTGTGGTTAAGGATACACCGATGAGGCTTCAAATAGGAAATGAGGTTGAGTTAAACTTCGAAACATTTTTCAATATCTACGTTGCATGGATGGGGAATTTTTATTCAGAAAACTTTTCGCTGAAAACCGACACGCCCGACTTTGCCCCAACAAAAATCTATCACGTACATATCAGCATGCACTATTATTTGTCATAATTACGTATACATATTAATTAATTTTTATTATCTTAATTGATCGATATTGCAATTCGAAAAAAATTTTACTCTTCATTTCATAATTTTTTCCTACACTGTGTCAAAAAATTCCTTATACTTTTTCACGACGTCAAACAATAACATAATTATAAAAGTATCCGCTTCAATTTCTTACAATTTTAAAGACTCCAAGCTTCTGTTGCCGGAAAACCGCGTTGTTGCAAAAAAAGAAAAAAAAAAAAAAAAAATAAAAAATAACATTAAAGTGTCAATAACATTCTCGTGGGAAATACAATCAAATTACCGGGGAATACGCTCATACATTCGCAATGTTACGCCGCGCGTATCGGAAGAATAAAAAATCACCGTGCAATTTGGCTAACGGCATTCGCAAATGAAAACTTTATCAAACCCCACCCTCTCCCCAACCCCTCCCCACCCCTCTCCCCCCTCCCCCGAAGTCCGCTCGCGTAGGGCGTTTTTTTCTCGCGCGCAAAACTTCCCGGCCGCGCGCTGCTGCAAAATTAACCAGCGGGCTTGACGATTTATCCACGTCGTCGCGGGGCGTGTAAATATTTGAGCGCAAAGGGTTTTCGCATTAATTCGCTCTGCTTACGAAATGTAATATTAATCCACTGGCGGGGGGGAGGGGGAGGAAGGGGAGGGAGATGGTCGCGCACGGGCGCAAAATGCGGCGAAACTGGTTAATTCTTGGATGAGAGAAGCGCGCGGGTATATCCCCTTTCGGAATTCGGAATGCACTTTTCATTTCACTTTTCTTATTTCGCTCATTTTCATTTTTCGTATCATTCCATATCATTTCCGCGCTTATAAAGAATATGAGCTTTCTTCGCAGGGTTATTATATATAATTTTTTTTTTTTTTTTTTTTAACAGTTTTCTGATAGAATAAGAGATGTGGCATTAAAATGCGAGAAAAATAAGATATGAAAATGATATTAAAAGAAATATATATTTTTTATCCGATATTTTAATTGACATTTCAGTGACACACATTACATGCTTTTTCTCTAGCTCGATATTTTTCAAAATTTAAGAATGATGACGGAGTGATATTTTCTGCGATCCATAATATATCTGATGTTATACTTCTATCGTTACTTGCGGCAATTTAAGGATGGCAGTAGCAAAAAATTGTCAAAATTGAAAAGAAAACATGTTTCTTACGTTTATACTGTTTGAAAAAAAAAATTAAAAAAATAAATTTGGGTTATGAAAAAAATTAAAGTATCGCAAAATAATATGGATTTTGACGTCTTCGTAAAAGAAAATAGTTTTCCTAATTTATGGCAAAAACTTTTGATCGTGAATATTCTCTGAAATCAACTGCGAAAAACAATGAAAAACGAGTAATTTGCAGAAAGAGAAAAAGAGACAGATAATATTTTTCTACAATTTCTAGTAAATAACTTTTAAACGAATTAGTGGATCTAAATCAAGTTTTGCACAAATATTTATTAAAATTTCCTTAATATATGCGAAAATTTTTATTTCATTGGTAATATTTTTTCTTTGTCAAATTTGTCAATAAGTGCTACAATAGGCGATTTTCCATAAGAATCAATAGTACTTTAAATTTAAATAACTTCCAAACCATTAAGAGAATTGTGCTTAGTTTTTGCACAAATTCAGAAGAAATAGTAGAACAATCTATGAAATTTTAATGCTTTTGTTAGCATTTCGATATATGTTACATACATCCTTCATGTTCGATTGTTTCAGTTCAACCTTCTATTAAAGTGACAAATCAATTAGTGGCTGCGCCAATTAATAGTGACGTCGTATTGCAATGTTACGTCGAAGCCTCGCCGCACGCTATGAATACTTGGTACAGAGAAGGTGGTAAGAAACTAAAGACTTATATTTCTACATCTTATTCAAGGATAAGGTATCTTAAAAAACCTTAATCCAATTTTAGAAAGAGATCCCTCTTTATTAATCTGAGATAAATATTTTCTCACAAAAATTTCAAAACACAAATATGCTTGAATTTGTGAATTGCTGAACAAAAAAATCTCTCCCTCTCAAGAATCAAATTAATGAAAAAATTATTAAAATTTAATGAAAAAATTATTAAAATTTGATTCAATACGAACATCGTGTATTTCGTATTGTGTCATGTCACATCAACAAATTTGCATTTTTGATTAATCACAGAATCTCTGCAATCAATTTCCAAAGCGTTAACTCCGACATGCCGTAATAATATTGATTGCAAATCAGAATTGTGTGAGATTGAAAATCTGCATTTTACGATATTTATCACTATGGTTTTATCAGAAAGATTTCTACTCCAGGTTACCTGCGTTAATCAAATATGTAGATTTGTGGTATTGCTGGTAAACGCGCGCTCCGAAAAAGAGCTTCGTAAATTTCCCCGTCAAATTCAATGCATTCGAAAATGTTTCATTAACGATAACACTTTCTCGTAAATTACGATTTCAACGCGTTACTTTCTTTCGCTTAAAAAAACGATAGGCAAATATTAAGAAATACATACGAGAATAATTGTTCAATTGTAACAAAAATTAAATCATACATATTGCTTTGATTGACAGGCTATAAAAAGATTATTTTAGCAAGTTATATATTTTGGATCGCAATATTGAGACTCTAATGTGGGTGGAAATCTTTTTTTTTTTTTCTTTATTTGTGATTCTATATTTTTCCATCAAAATATTTACTCATTTCTGTGAAATAATATTTTATATATTTTATATATTTATATATTTTATATTTATGTATTTTATAATTATATATTTTATGTTTATATATTTTATATTTATATATTTTATATTCATATAAAATATATAAATATAAAATAAAATTTATATATTTTATATTTATATATTTTATATTTATATATTTTATATATTTTATATATATTCATATAAACATATTTTAAATAGACAATTTTTTATCAAACGATTATGAATCAGCTAAAACTGCACGATCATATTTTTGTTTTTTTTATAGAATTCCTTTATAGAAATCAAATCTCGTGGAAAATGTTTGTGCAAGTGGAAGAACCACGCACGCACAATAATTAAAAGTAGCGCAATATTTCCGTTCGCTTTCTATTTAGGCGAGAAACTGCTGCCTAGTGACAAATACACAATGTCGGAGTCCGCGTTGAGCGAGTACTCCCGGCAAATGAATCTCACTGTCAAGTCGCTGGGAAAACAGGACTTCGGCGGGTACGTGTGCTCGTCTGTCAACGCGCTCGGCAAGGCCGAGGCTTCAGTACGATTGCAAGGTATGGATGATAATTTGCGATATGATCGCAACAAAATTTATGTTTGCTCAGCATCTCGTCTCTAATATCCTGATTTTTAATACAAGATGAATGATGCGTCCGATAATAATATTTTATCTCACGCACCTTATCATCTGGTGTATGTGCGTGTGAAAATTCACATTAAATTAATACCAGAAAAAGATTTTTTCATTATTTCCGATCAATAATTTTAAGATTCTTATCAATACGTTTCTCTCAAAATTTTATTCAACTTCGAATATTAACGCGCCGCTTGAAGTAAATAATTTTAAAATAAACAATTTTGCTGCGCAATTACACTCTACTACTTGGTAAATATTTTTGTTTATATTTTTTTTATTGCTTAGAGCTGCAGTTGTTCGCGAAGACGACACCCACGACTTTCATGAAGAATATGGATAAGCCGCGTAAGAAGGCACCGCCGAAGGGCAAGAAGAAGAACAACAGCAGCAACGACAGACGAGGACACGCGGTAAGCTTCGGCGAGGCCGATTCCGTCGGCAGCGACGATGATTTCGGCACCACGCAGATCATGGCCGGTAGCACTCTTCAGGAGGGCCAGAGGACGGACAGGCCCCTTGTCGTGCCTTCCTTGCCGCCGCCCTGGGTCAACAACCTCGCCGCGAATTTCAGGCATTCCTCGGTGTCAGCGATTCTGCTTCTGCTTCTTTTGCCGACTACCCTATAAGATTGGCATTAGGGAAATAAATGATTACAATATAGAATCGACGATTATGAAGATCCACGAGGTGATCCGGAATCTCGAAAACCTCGAAATTTAGAAGACTTTGATTTTTCCCACGTCACAGGTAAAAAAAATTCATGACATTTCACGAGTTAAAGATTTGCGTTGAAGACTTGGAAGCTTTTATACAATGTGTTAAGAACAATACGGGCCTTTCTAATTTTATTATAAATTTTTTTAATATTTTTTATTTAGAATTTTGTTATTCAAAACTTTTTACTTAACGAGTGCTTGTTTAAGGTAAAATAAGTCAGATGTTATATATCGGATAATAAATAGATCCGATATAATTATATAATCTTTTTACAATTTATATTAGGACATCCATATATTGTTTTCTAATGAAAAATCTAGATCAAAGTCAATCTTGAGACATTTAATGCTGCAGATATGGTTGCATTGTAGAGGAAACGATTATCTGCAGGGTTAATCATGGACAAAATTTGCTCTTAAAGCTTGTCAGAATATATTTAAAGGAAGTAATCGTTATGGAGGAATCTCTGAATATTACAGACTCCTCTTCTTTAATCAATATTTGATGTACTTTACGTTTTTTGCTATGTCAAAATGCTTTCTCGGATTACGCGCTCCGCTCTAAGTATCGATCGCGAAATCCAATACCTTTGGAAAGTAGAAAAGCAATCTTTTTAAGAGGAGAAAAGCCTGGTTCCGACGGAATCTGACATCCACCGGCTAGATGTTATCTTCATTACCTCTTATCGTCTATATAAATTCCCTGCTACCTTTTATCTTTTAATCACAATTTCAAGGTAAACATTATAAATTTGCCGTGCGCCTTTGTTCCAAGAATCTGATATCTTTATAAAAGATTGCAGCTTTGATCGAGGTCCATTGAATATATCGAAACGAACAAAATATATAGGAAAAATATTATTTTTTTTTTTTTTTATAAAAGAAGATAATTTCAATGAGGGATCAATGCGCGCGCGACATTTCACAATTTAATTGCTTGTTCGTCGAGAGAATTTATATCTCGCGATAAGTATCTTTGGACACCATTTGCGTACGAAGCTATTATGAATGCAAAATGGAGATTAATGAATGAACTTAGAAAAGCAAACAAAGGGGTCAGTTAGGAGCCCCTCGTGGATCTTCATTAGTCGTCTAAAAGTAACGCAAAGGGACGCGCCGTGCGTACACGACAATCCTATCTAGGCAGGTCAGTCCCTCCGGCGATGATTGTAAATATGAATGAAGAACGAGAGATAATTTGAATAGAGAGAATATACAGAAGAGAGAAAATGGCTCTTTTCCCGAATCATTTAAGTGGTCCTCGTTAAGGTGCTTGAAAAAGAATGTTATTTAATAAATAAATCAACTTGATTAAGGTATTAATTTTTTTTCAACTATCGTTATATTAGATGAGCTGACGATTATTATTTATTTCGAAAATATAATTAAATGCACAAAGAGATAAATATATTAAAATTTTACTGAACTGAAAGATGAGAGAACTTATAACATATTAAGTTTCTTTCGCTTTTATTTTCTGTTTGTATAAACTGACGAAATCAAATTTCAGCTTTTCCCAAAAGCGTTTCCATAGCATTGTTCGAGGGTTTGAGGCTCGTGATGGGAACAGAGTCGAGAAGATAGAGGATGCAAATTCACGCTGAAAAAAAAAAAAAAGAAATAGGTCTTCCCATTATTCGATATAACAAGGACTTTTAGATACGATCAGATGTAGTCACCGCGGCGCGACACTACAGACGTAATACATATAGACCGAGCTGGTCCTCACAATGCTTTGTTAGTGAGGACCGGATGGAAAAGAAGGGAAAATGAGATTTAAAAAGAGGGAAAGAATCTCTCTCTCGGAAAGGGATTTTGTCTCTCTCATTCGTGCCTGTGCAATTTTTGTTAGAAAGAGATGAGAATTCTTTTTCGAGATTCTCCCCCCTCCCCCTCCCTCTCTCTCTCTCCTCCCCCGTTTCTCCATTTCTCTCTTCATTCTTCAGGCTGTCATCGATGCTCGATCTATATAACTATATCTGGGGGTACGCGACCAAAAAGACAATGGCAAAACTTTTGACAGAGTCTGTGTAAATATACGCGACGCGGTCAGTGCGATATTCGACTGACACGTGTGAGAGTTAGAGAGACACTCTCTATCTCTCTTCCACTTTCTCTCTTGTTTAAACGTAACCGGCGATTAATCGGACTGTAGGTAAAATATAGGTCAAGCAAGTTCGTGCATCACGCTCTTGCCGGCGACGCAGCGAACATGGGAAAAAAAGAAATAAAAAAAAAAAAAAGAAAACAAAGTGTGAAACTACGAGACGAGTTCTCTGTGCTGTTGACATTCGCGGGAGTTCGCGACTAAATTGACTTATAAATTGGCGAAAGTTTCTATCATTCTCCAAAAATGTTTCCATAACATTGTTTGAAGATTTGATGCTCGTGATGGAAATAAAGTTTCACTGTGTGACAAGCTTAATATAAACAAATCAATACGAATCGAAGAATATATTCTTTTATTGGAATGTTATTTTTGTAAGAGAGTATAATTTTATTTTTAATTGTAAATTATTTGAAGTTTCGCATGGAAGTTTTGCTTTAGAAGATGTATCGCAAAGTCTACACGATGCACGAACTTTCTCATTCGACCTTAACAGTTCTTGCGAATCAATGTTCATACTCTTGTCGCTTAGAGTTCAAAATATACGGGTTGTAATTGACAGGTATTCCAGGATATAAGTTGTTTCCCTTTTACGCTATATCGGCAAAAGAAAATATAACTGAGACGAGTGTTTACTATTGGATGAATATAAATTTTAATCTCCCGAATTTTAGATTTTGCCTTAGAAACATTAACAATGTCATTAGCATGAGAACTACAAAAACCTCATTTTCAACAAATGTCAAATAAGCTTCACTTTCTTATTTTCTTCACATTTCATCGATTCTTTATATTTTATATCGTATTTATAAAAACAAAGATTTTCTTGTTTTACGTAAATATTAGGAAGTTTCTTTTTCTGATCGAACAGTTCGAAATGCGATAATGCAAGCTAATTAATTTTCTTGAAATAATCCACCGTAAAATTTCCTGTAAATTAGTCTATATATATATATATATATATATAGAATATATGTAATTTTGTAGCAATAATAATTATTTAAATAGATAATTATTAT
>JBCEZV010000041.1:2399585-2427500 GCA_039654365.1 Cataglyphis livida | reverse complement strand
TATATATATACACACACAAAATAAATGGCGCGCACTTATATTGTTCTAGTATGTTATAAAATTCTCATAATAATTTTATTTTCTGTTGAATATAGGTGCACATTCACACACATTTTTTTGCTTTTTTTCTCTCCCTCTCTCTCTCTTTTTCCATTTTTCTTTCTTTTTAAATATGTTTTCAAAATATATTATATATATTTAGATATAGGAAAAATCACACACATATTCAAAACTTGCGATATAGTGCAAACTGTACATAATTTTTTAAATTTATTTCTAGTACATTAATGTATACGATGTATTATATGTATAGGTTTTCAACATCTTATACAATACAATACATGTAATACATCGATTTCTTCTTCAAAATTGAAAGATTTGAAATTCGAGGCTGCATAAAAAATTAAAAAAAATAAATTTCTTTTAATATAACGATCGTATACTCTAATGACCTCTGAATACACAACAACGATACAATAATAAACATATAATATCTAATAATTTATATATTTATTCTAATGTGACACATATTACAAATTGCATTATTATATATTCAGGGACAAGTATTATTATCATTTGTGTACATTTTAATGAATCGATAATGTTTATATCATAATCTATTATATAATTGTTTCATAATCGGTTTAGTATTTATATGCGAAATTTATTTTTTGCTAAAGAATAACTTTTGGGGTATGTCGAAAAAAAATTACGATCACTTAGCAATACGTTGAAAAATTATAGCAGACTAATAAATACATCAATATGATATCTCATAACAGTTGCAAAGCTGTTTTCGCTGAACGCAAAATACTATAATGTGTATCATTAGTATGACTAAATTTAAAGTTTGGTTTGTTCTGTGATTATAATATTGCTCTCGCCGGAATTTTGCCTTGATAGATTCCGGTTATCCTCGTTTTTCTGATAAGCCTTTCTCGCCTGTTCCAAAAGATTCTGAGCCATTTCCTTGCCCGTCTTCTCCACCATTTTCTTAAAATAGCCGTCCGGTTTGTCATGCAATAATTCGTATGGAATGCCAAATTCCTATTTGTACATTGATCATTAGATATACGGATTCTCTTTTTCTCTTGAGAAAATTTCAAAAAAATCCTATTTTTTCTTGTAATTTTGTAAAAGTTTTCTCACAGTGTGAAAGAGGAAAAATAAATACTGCAAAATTGTTAATTTTATCTATATACAAGCTAATAATATGATTTTAAAACAATTACGTCCAGAAATGAAAAAGAAAAGCTTACAAAAATATCGAAATTTTATATTGTACTTTTAATTATTAAATTATATTATTTCAGCGCTTTTCTGAAACTCCAATTACGATATAAATTTAAACATTGACTGTCCATTTTATAAGAGATATCTGTTAAAATTCTATTTAAATGTGTAAAATTTGTAAAATTTTTTTCTAAAATAATTATATAAAGAGAAGGAATATTGTGTGTTTTTATAGTTATCATTTATAAAATCAATATTTTTTTTCTTATCATCTTTCATGTTTCAACGAAATACGTACCACCATGTAACCGTTTTCCATCACGATGATGCGATCACTATCTATGATGGTATTCAAACGATGCGCTATCGTAATGACAGTGCAGTTTTTGAAGTTCTTTCTTATTGTGTCTTGAATTATGTTATCGGTGCTGAAAATGGAAATACAAATTTAAAATAATTACAAAGACAGAATATCAAATTTATAGATTGACCATTCATCGATCTAGTGTCTTTGCTGAAGAGACGATTTGATATAAAAATTTCCGATATTGTTAAACTTTAGAGCATAAATTTTATTTGTAACGAACTCGCTGAGAATCGCTAAAATCTATCAAGACTCACTGCGAATCGATGTTGGCGGTGGCCTCATCAAGAACGAGCAGGCGATTATTTTTCAAGATCGCTCTAGCCAAACATATGAGCTGCCTTTGACCAACGCTAAAGTTGTGACCACTGTGGAGAACGATGTGATCCAGGGCCACCCCGTTTAGCTCGACTAGTCGAAGCACTTCCCACAGCCTCACGTCGTCATACTGATTGAACGGATCCAGGTTGTAGCGTAGACTCTCGGAGAAGAGCACCGGCTCCTGTGGTATGATAGAGATTTTGGCGCGCAATTCCTGCAGACCTATCGTTTTCGTTACCAGGCCATCAATTATGATCTCGCCTTCTAGACCTTCGTCGAACAGGCGAAAAAGAGCGGAGATCAACGAAGACTTGCCGGCACCAGTTCGTCCCACTACACCGATCTTCCAGCCAGGCTCGATAGAGAAGTTCAGATTCTGTGAAATAATTCGCGCATAAAATATATGACGTGCATTGTATTGTAATAAAGTGATCGCTTTGCCCACCTTCAAGACAAACGGATCGTTCCTGTCGTACTTCATGCTGACATCCTTGAACGTTAATTGCCCTTTGGATGGCCACGTGGGCGGCGGAGGGTTGTCCGAGATAGCGGCTGATTCCGTGGGAAGATTTGTATATTGGAGAATTCTTTCCACAGCTGTCATTAGCGAAAAAGTCTCGACCATCTGTTTTATGCCGAACTGCATAGCACCGGCCAGGATTAGTGATTGCGAAATTGCCAGACCTACATCGCCACTGTATACACTGCCTAGAAATTAAAAAAAATTTTTTTTTTTTTTTTAAACAAAGTTACGACGTTATCTAATGTAAAATATATATTGTTCCCTTCTTACAAATGCATAAATAGTTTTTTCTTTATTCATAATAGCATATATTCTCGTACATTTTGACATCTGTCAAAAAAAGCTATATGTAACATTTAATTAGTCTAGTATTTTCTAATACAATAAATTGCATAGAAACGATGAATAGTTCGAAATATCAAAGAGATATCAAAAATTACGTACCATTTTCACTTAATATTATGAAGGAATAGCAGAGACAGGCGATGTACAAACATGTCAAGGTGTCCAGAACGATACCGAAGGCAGTCCCACATACCAAAACTTGATACCACGCACCACTGTGCGCATTCTGCAATGCATCGAATTTGTTTCGCATCATCTTCTCGATGCCGATGCCGCTGCTTCTGATCGTCGGCAACCCATTCAGCGTAGCGTTTATGTGTGAAAATAATGGGCTTTTGCCTAAAAATAAATCGAACATGAATGTTTCATACACTGTTGAAAAATTTGACTTAACATACGCATATCGCAAACGACTCACACAAATTCTTGTGTTAATTTAATATAATATGAATATATTATTTAAATGGTGTTACTAATATTAATATTTAATATTAATTAATTTTAATTTAATATTAATTTAATGTTAATATTTGAACATGGATGCAAGCTTCATAGAAATTTGAAATAAATTTTGTGTAAAACCAGCATGTTTTTAGGATAAAAATAAAAAAAATGTTATTGACAGTCTATAGTCATTTTCACTTCTATTTTAAAATAAAATCTTTTTTTCATAAATTTTAATAGATAAGTTTTGTCACTAATAATACAGAATATATCTATTGTGTAAAATTAAAATTATAACATTGTTTTATTCTTAAACTTTTCTATTTTAATAATTTAATATTTGAATTCTATTAATACAACAGCAATACATTAAATTAACACATTGTTAATTGAATAATGAATTGTTAAATATAACAAATGTTTTAAATATTTTAAATTCAATGTTTAAATTCAATGTCATTTCATGTTTTAAATTTTTTAATAAGAAAATTTTCCAACAGTGTAGCTCGTGGATCTGTTCCAAGAATATTAGAATCCAGATATATTAGTATTTAAGGAATCTAAAGAATCTAAATTATAAAAATTATGTAAGAACTTCAAATCTAAGAGTTCGATTTTAATGATTTAAGAAAATCAAGAAACATCTCAGAAAAATATCGCTGTACGTAAGATATTAGCTTTAATAATGATAACTTCTCTAAATACTTACTTATTCCTTCAAGACGTTTGACGCTTTGAGCGGTTCTGAGATAGAACTTTGTTATCAGAAAAAATAAAATAAGCATAACCACTATCGGTATTGCCATCCATTGATTAAGTATCGTCACCATGATTAGTATAGCTACTAGTACACTGCTCATCTGAAATGCTTCGAGTATTGTTGCGGGTAAAAGTTCGTCTATCGTGCCAATGTCCTTTGAAAATCTATTTAAGATTCGTCCTGAAAAAATTTATATCTAAGCGATATCTAAAAAAAGGAATTATGAAAAATATAAAAGTTATAAAATATATATGATATGATTTATATATTTCAAGGAGAGTAAAATTATTATGTATAAAAATTATTTAAATAATTTGTAATTTCTATTATAATGTTACAGAGATACGCGATTCAAGATCCATTTTCGTCAATCAACATATTTCATTCTATCGCAGATAAATGGGAATCATTATAATATCAATAATATTTGTGGAATTTAAAAGAAAATATTTCCTTTTGTTCTCAAATCTAAAATAATCCAAAATTATCATAATTTCTCTTATCTAATATATATATATTTTTTATTTATATTATCCTTTTTTATTCATTTTATTGTTGCACTTACCGGAAGGATTGGTGTGGAAGAAAGACATGCGCGCCTGCAACAGATTGGAGAACATGGTGTTGTGCAGGTTGATACTGGAGTTCATGCAGATCTTCATGAAGAGGAAGCTGCGGAACATTGTTGTAACGGTGCAGGCAAGAATGCAAAATGTGTAAACGTATATAGCGTCCATGGTACTGAGCAGACCGTCCGAATTTAGGGTGAAGATCGATGCCAGGAAACTGTCGTTACGCATATTCATGTCCCTTTTACTGACTCGATTGGCGTCGACAGCGTCTTCATTTTGCCTGAGCTGTTCCACATTGGTCCAATACGAAACCCAGTAATCGTTGCCGGTGGTAGCGATCTGGCTGATGATGAAGAATAGCAGCAGCACGAACAGAATGAAGTAGTTGCCACCGTGATGTAAATATTTCCTGTATACCTTGCCAGATAGCTGCCCGTGCATTATCGCTTCACCGTCTGGACTGTTTTCCATGTAATCCGAATTGTCGATATCCGAATACTATGCAAAAAGATATTTACTTGGACAAAAATTGATATGAATCGAATAATTGGAAGTATATACTTTATTCGCAGCTATATTAATTATCAAAGATATTTATTCAGACAGCACATAATTTTTATAAAATATGTACAAAATATTTATAATAATTATTTGAATATTTTATAAATATTTATCCAAATAAATATTTATAAATATTTTTCTAATCTTAGATATAGCAGATCATGAAGACTCATCATAAATATCATAAAAATATTTATAAAAATATTTACAAATCATTATTTAAAATATTTATTTTTATTGTTTATTATTTTTTACTTATCATAAATATTATATAAAATATTATATTTTAATAACATATTGAATAAAGTTTTTATGATGTCTTTTCTTAATGTATATAAAATAATTATATATTAAATAATTATATATTAATTATATATATTATAAATAATATATATAAAATAATTATAATTTTTTTAAAAAATAAATAATAAAAAATATTTATGAATATTTATCATAAATATTGTGTACTGTTTGGACTATATAGCTTTGCGCGGTATAAGATCAAAATAAAAAAAATCTAAGTAAACTCAGGCTCTCTAATTAATACATTATTTATACACATCTCATTATTATATTATTTTTATTATTATATTATTTGTAATTTTATATCACTTAAAGTTAAACATCTTTGATAATTAATACAGCTATGAGAAAGAGCACATATTTCTAATTATTCCATTATATTTATATTGAACTAATTTTTTGTCTAACAAAAACAATGAGAAAAAATGATAAGTCAACAAATGATGGTAATTGTCTTACAACGATGGAGCTTGCGATGGTCATTTCCGAAATACGTCTGAATACCGAGATATTCTTCGAAGACATTTCCGAGATTCGTTTCGCGTTTTCTTCTTTCTTTTGCGTTTCATGACTTGTCGTCAATTCATTCATCATCTCAATGAAATCTTTGTTTGATTCCACCAGTTCGTTATAGCTTCCTTGTATCTTTACGAAACCCTTCAAGCAAAATTAAAAAGATTATATTATTGGGTCGTACGTAAAGTAATTTTGTTTTTTTTTTTCTTTTAAAAATATTTTTCATTATATATATTTTTCATTATATCTTGATAAAAAAATTTCTTGTTCATATTATTGTGTTTAAATTTTATTATTTAATTTTATTATTATATGTTAGTTTTAATACGCATATTTATTTATTTTTGATATATGACTCATTCTCTCATGGATTAAATATACTTTATAAAAATATTAGCCATTAAAAAAAAGAATCAATTAATTTGATAAAATACATGATTAATATTTTTGCTATTAAGCGATATTAGCAATAAAATTTTTATATGAGAGATTTAAATTTAATTTTTCGAATTGGAATAGAAAGGATAATTTAGAGGATCAAAATGCTGATTCAGAAATCTTTAATTCGACACTCACTCGGTCCAGCACGATAATGTGGTCTGCTCGTTTTAGAAATTGCAACTGATGAGTGACAAGAATTCTCGTCTTTCCGTGGAGATACTCGGTGATGCATTTCTTGTAGAGATGTTTGGCGACATGAGTGTCTACCGCGCTCAAAGGATCGTCGAGCAAATAAAGATCGGCTTGCCTATAGACCGCCCTCGCGAGATTTACTCGTGCTCTTTGACCTCCAGAGAGAGACACACCTCTTTCACCGACTATTGTCATATCACCCTGAGGCAACTGTTGAAAGTCCTTTATCAACGCGCACACGTTTGTCACCTGAAACCGCCAATATTAAAATACAAAATATTAAAGATGGATTGGAAAATCTAAAAATAAAAAAACTTGTATGCTTTTCATTTAGTTCAACATTTTTCTAATGATTGAAATATTTAAGAAAGAGAGATTAAAAAAAATATATATATAAAGTTATATATTTTTATTTATTGAATCTTGATAAATATATTAAAAATAAATTTTTTTTAATCAAATAAATTTATTATGTTAATTCTATTTTAATTTAATTATATGTATTTTAATTTTTCATTTAAATGAATACATACTTTGTTTTCAAAATATTTTGTTATATTAAATAAATTATTATTTGCATGTAATAAAAATTATAATTTTTTAAATAAAATATTAAAAATTATAATATAAAAAAATATTTATTTGAAGATAAAAAATTATTTATTAAAATAAAGAAAAATATGTTTTTGAAACAAGCAGCTGAAAAATGTTTTTTTAAAAAAATTTATATAATAAAGATAAAAACAAATTTTTTTTTATTTGCAAATAAATCATACTTTGCTTTTATTTTATATTTTATTAATTAAAATATATTTGCTGCTTGATTGAAATAACTCCTTTGTAAGTATCTAAATAAATATAAATAAATAATTTTTTAAAATAAAAAAAAATATTTTGTATTTAGTGCATTTTTCAGTGTGTACCTCATTATATCTGACTCTATCGAAGGATTGGCCAAACAATATGTTGTCCTTCACGGTGCCACTGAAGAGCCAGGGTTCTTGGCTGGCGTAGGAGATGCGCAGATTCGTATTGTCCATGTGATAACCGTTAACTATTTTATTTTCGTAAGAAATATTTGTCGAAGATTCATGCGTGAAAACTACGGTGCCCGCACCGGGATTCAGCTCTTTCAGCAGCAGATAGAGGACGGAAGACTTACCGGAGCCCACGGGACCAACCAGGGCGCACAACTCGCCCGGGTTGATGATCGCAGAAACGTTACACAAGGTCGGTGGCAGTTGACCGTTGATCCAATTCGCGGAGACACGATGAAGCTTCACGCAAACTGGACGGTCATGTAATTCCTGCTCGAAAGTTTTATTCTTGAAGATGTCTATTTGATTGTTCGTAACAGTTGCTTGGCTCAATTTTTCGTCTTCAGGTAAAGGCAAACGCGGCGTTTCCTTGGAGCATTCCTTGTTTATTTCGTCCATCAGCAGAATATCCTGTGTTGAATACGCTCCGTTAGTGATTGAATAAATATGTAAGGGCAAAAAGTAGGAGAATCGATTTATAATGCAATTTAAAACGCGATTACGCACCTCCAATCGATTCATTGATACCATCGTTTCGCCCAATAATATGAGCGCTTGAGGAAAGTACAAGGCCGCGGTGAGTTGAAGGATGTTGAAAAATGTTGTAAGAGTGTAAGTTATATCAGCGCTCAGATCATTTCCCCATAATATGAATGTTACTAATGTAAAGTAAAGGAGAAGCCTCTCGGTAAATACTATGATGGCCAAATATGAAGCGCGCACATACGCCGAGAATCGAATCTTCTTGATTTCCAGCGCTCTCGTTATCGATACAATCTTGCTGAACGGTTTTTCCCAGGCGTACATCTTTATCACCTAAAATGAAAAAAGAATAAAAGACCGAGAATTTAAGGATTTCTTTCTTAAAATCTAAAAGTTTTTTGTGAAATATTTTAAATTTATTAAAATATATTCTAATTATAATTATAAATTTTTATTAAAATAAAAAAGAAAACAAGAATTTAAGGATTTCTTTCGTAAAATCGAAAAAAAAAAAAATATTTTTGTAAAATTTTAAATTCATAAAATTTTCAATAGAACGATGAAACTAAAATATTTCAAAGCTACCTGTATCCCAGCTATAAGCTCGTTCATCAGCTGCACTCGTCGATCGGTTAGTGGCGCGATCATGGCTCTAATGTTACGACTTAGTAAACTGAAGGTTCCTTGAATAGGTAGGCAGATGATCAACAACAAACCGATGCCAACGAAAATTGAGACACCAATCTTCTGCCACATTATGTATCCTACGATGGTGACCTAGTAAATAGAACTCTTTAATAAATAATTTTTTTCTTATATACAAGGATAGATTATGTCTAGGAAGATAATGAATACATCAAAAAATAGCGATGAATCAAAACAGCAAAAAATAGACCGAGAAATTAAGGATTTCTTTCTTAAAAGTTTTTTGTGAAATATTTTAAATTTATTAAAATATATTCTAATTATAATTATAAATTTTTATTAAAATAAAAAAGAAAACAAGAATTTAAGGATTTCTTTCGTAAAATCGAAAAAAAAAATATTTTTGTAAAATTCTAAATTCATAAAATTTATTTAAAATTTTCAATAGAACGATGAAACTAAAACTGCGTTCTTAACATAAATCTACATTTTATTCTCATTTGCAAAGAAAAAAAAAAAATGAGAGACAAGATATAATATATAAAAATAGATACGTATAGAAATATATAAAAATAAAAGTGAATATATCTTTTATAAAATATAACAAGTAAAATAAATGTATGTATTAATATTTTCTACGTAAAAAATTAATTAGTTTAAGAAATTATAATTAAAGGAGGCATATTCGCAAGATATACTTTTTGAAAATGTTTACTTTCTGAATATTTCATGTAATTCACAATATTCACGAACAATTTTTAGGACGTCACCTGAAATGGCATAATCCATATAAAATTCAGATACACTGATATTGAATCGAAGCGATTGACATCGTTGCTGAGAAGATTCACAATCTGTCCAGCACCGGTTTGGCTTAAAGATGTTTGATTTAATCGCAATATCTGCAATAATTTTCAGAACGATTACAGGATTTATTACTGGGAATGGTATCTCCTAAGCACGCAAGTCAAAATTTTCTTTCTTTATATTGCTATCTCTTTTCTTTCTCAAATAGCACGTAAAAGTAGATAGCATGAATTAATCATCATTTAGAGAATGATCATTTATATTAAAAATTGAGCTATCATTGAATTTAGCTTTTCATTGAATTTATTATTAGCTTAAAATTTTATTTTGCTCTAATAAAGCCAGTAGTACAAATATTTTCTTTACTTCTTAAGTTATTTAATATAATATTATTCGAATAGTAAATTCATGAGAATCAAGAACAACAAAGCATTTTTATTATAAACGATAATATAAATTTTTTTTTATTTGGTGTTTTTTTTCTATCTGCGCGTCTTTGCATTTGGAAGGACAGGTGTATTTAAAAAAAAAGGCGGATCATTCCTTTATACATAATCGCATAATTGTAACATTTAACATACGCTTCGACCAAAGTCGAAGGATACATTTAATGAAGAAGATATTTATTCAAACAGCTATTTGTTGCGTAACAACTGTTAACAATATAGTTGACCTATTATTGTAATCTTTTTTTAATAATTTTGCATTCACATGCTATAAGAATTTGCGAAATAGAAATTGAACAAATTTAAGGTAGAATAGGCCTTCAAAAATCAGTGAGAGAAAATATTATTAATGAATGATTGATAAATATTTTAATTTATGATTGCATGTAATAATTATATATTAATAAAAAAAAATCGCATATTATTTTATTATGATACAAAATATAGTATATGAAATTTGTAAATTGTAATTATCAGTATAGTTACGTATTTTTAACACATATATGTGTGTGTATGTGTATATGTTTATATATAAACATATATACATACAAAGAAAGATATCTTTTTTTTGGAATCTTAAATATATTATAAACAGGTATTGTAAAGTCAATTCATACAGCAACTTATTTCTTCAGAAATGAAAATAAACTAATTTAAATTAATTTTTCCAACCAACAGTTTCTTTTAATTTTACAAAAATTTTATTACATCAATCATTTATATTGATGAATTTTTCTCACTGAACTTTATCAATATAAAAGAGCAAGGTTTAATCAAAATCGCTCAATAATTGAAATTGATTTTCAGACGCCATTTTTATTCAGAAAGAACAGAATTTTTCTATTTTTTTGAAACAAAATTTTTAAATTATTGTAAATTATTGTAAAGCTTTATTTAAAAATTATTATGACATTACCTTTCTGTAAACGAGGGAGCTGCAGGCAACGCGCTGTCTCATGCCGATTTGTTGAGCCATTAATATAAAATGATTGGACAACAGGGAGCTACTAAAAGTGCAGAGCACTAAACAAGCGATATAAATCATTGTCTCGTTTTTCCCTGTCTTGTCCGTTTCACTTGTCCGTTTTTCGATAAAATAGCTGACGATCCAACCCTGAAGAATCGGTATCAAAATTTTCAATATGCACCCCTAAAAACAGAAATCCATTAATATTCCATTTATATAAATCTTTAACATAATCTTTTATTAATTTAGAAAAAATAAAATTTAATTTTTTTTTTCTTTTTAACGCAAAAACTATTAACGTAGACGATACAGGATATTTGATACGTTAATTGATTTTTTTCATTTGATATCACATAACGCTCGCAGACATTGCTATACATTCGGTGCTTTTTTGCAAAGTTAAAATTATTATTATGATAACTAAAAGTATTACTAATAGTTTTTACGTGTATAAATATGTAGATTCCGACAATGAAATATGGCAGCCAAAAGGCGCCGAAGATCGCCTTGTATAGTCTTGGACGTGCATTTCTTTTCAACGGCACTTTCTGTCCATCTTTGCCCACAGTATATTCGAGCTTCTCTAACTTTTCCAACTCGCGATTCCAGTATCTAAACAAATGCATTAGAATGTTAAACGTTCGTGTTTTGAAAAAAAAAGAATTGCGCGGCGAGTTAGTCAGTTCAAAAATATTTTCATAATTATTTTGTACTTAAATGAATATATCAAATCTTAAGAGTTTTATGAATTTTACCAAAAGCCTTTGATACATTTGTGGAATTTGTAATATAACTGTCAAAAGAAAAAATTTATTCGCTCGAGATTATGCTTACGATATTTTCGAAACATTATTACATAATAAATCAGAGTTGATATTAATTTTAAAATATTCTTTATTTTATTATATCTTGTGTTGTTAATTATATTATATTATAAGTTGATATATTATTTATTAGTTGATTTAATTTCTACTAACTTTACTTTCTCTTTATCTTATTTTATTATTACTTTTCTTTTATTATTATTAATAACAAAAAATAAAGCATTGTAATATTAAAAAATGTATGTTTAAAATAATTATGAATAAATTAATTTAACGTCTTTTCTGTATAAAATATATATGAGAGCTATGATTATTACAAACATTATTATTACTTTTGTACGCTTGCAATAAAAATAGAAAATACTCACTTTTCGAGATGATCTGTCACTTTTTCAGAGTCATCTTCTTTTAAGCATTGATAAATATCAGATTCCTTCAGATCCGTCTTTGAGCCCTTTAAAAATAAATTTAGCGTCCACCTGTGCACGCATCGCGAAACAATAATATAAATTTTACCTTAAAATAAAATCTGTCACAAAGATAATTACATAAAATTATGGAAAAAATTTTGTGTATAACTATCTCAAAAAAAGTTTATTTGCATATATTTAATACACACTGTATATATTTTATATAAAAATGCTTTACATAATTATCCTTTTCTTTATTTTAAAAATCAAGATATATGGAAAAAATAACAAAAAAGAAATAATTTAAAAATTTTCTATCAATAATAAGATAATTATTTATGGGAAATCAAGAACTTTTATATATTATATATATACGAGGGTCATTTCATAAGTAATGCGCAATGTGGTAACACCGATACGGACAATGAATGATATAATCTCAAAAAAATTTATGGATAGTTACAATGGAGAACTTGAGGATAGCGATAAGGCTTAAAAAATTTTCATAGTGCGTGTCATTGTGAATTAATGAGTATTAGAAATGGCCTTTGCAGTATATGTAAATATATATATATATATGACACATAGCAGTATACATGACACGATAGCATGATACATAATACGCAATAACGGTATTATGCTACGCTGTTAAATTAAAATTGCATCACGCGCGCGATTACATTCTACACAACTATTTTTTTTTTTTTTTTTAATAGCCGTAATTAGAAAATTACATATACTTGATATCCTGCTCTCAACATATGACGAATAAGTATAAGACAGTCGAAGAGCCGAACAGGAAACCGTAGTGCGAAGTGCGAACGCCGCATCTCGCGTCACGTAGGCAACATCTGACGTTTCGTCGGACCCACAATTGATAGCCCGCAATCGTGGGACGAGTGTGATTGCGTGCCCGCGAGGTAACGCGAATTCACTGGAGATACTTTGTGCATCGCGAGGAACCTCGTCGCCGTTCGTTGCACGGTACCAGTAATCAGAAAACGGTGAGTCCTCCCTGTTTTGGTTAGGATGCTCCGAAAAGTGCGACACCGGTGTTTACTAGTCGCCGAGATCGCTTTCTCTCTTTTATGTCACGCCTTCCTATAAGGTATTTCATGTAATAGGCACTTTTTGTCGAGAATATTTCTGAACGGTTCTGTTTCTTGGAGTGTTGGACGTGTATTAAGATGACATTGATATGGTGACAGTGATATAGGCTCGAATATCAACTATGTATATTGCCATATATTGCCATGATATCTGTAAATGCACTGTGTAACTATAATAAGAGTCGCATCATTGGGCCGATTTCGATGGACCATATTTGCTTCTTTGTCAAATCGGTGAGACATAGCTTGTATTTTTATTAAATATTATCTATTTTTGTAGATTGAAACATGGTAGTGCTTAGCAACTTCTTACCGCCACAAGAAGGGATACGTCACGAAGAACCGAACACTACAGTATATATCAATGACAGAGAAGTGGGCAAGGGTACATTCTATATCACAGAAAGGTAGTGAATCTATTCCAGTTTACACTTTTAAGTTATATATATGCTCTAATCATGTGTTTTTATTTGTAGTGTGGTTTCTTGGATAGATAATAACACACAACAGGGATTTTCGCTGGAATATCCTGATATTTCATTACACGCTGTTTCACGAGAACAACTTCGTCCACGACAATGTTTATATATTATGGTTGATGCCAAAATAGACCTCCCAGGTTATTATTATAAGCTTTTTTACTATGATGTGATGTTTGAAAAATTTAATATTATGAATGTACTTGCATATCTCTTATTTGTGCAGATATGCCATTAGTATTATCATCTGAAAATGCTTCGGAAAATGAGGATGCTGATGCGGACACTTCAATTACAGAGGTGCAATTTGTGCCGGATAATACAAATAATTTAGATTTAATGTTTCAAGCGATGACCGAATGTCAAGCACTTCACCCTGACCCTGACATGAGTAGTTTCTCAGATGGTAAGCAATCAAACAAAATAATAAATTTATTTTTGATTATTATTTGCAATATGAAATGATAACACAATATCAAAACTTCTCAAACCAAAGAGGATATCTATGAAGATGCCGAGGAAGACAATGAAGGTGAATATGATGAGGAAGTAGGCGCTGGCGACGCACCTTGTAGTTCGCCAGGTAATTTTAATCTGTAATTTTAGTATGTAAATATAATCTTTACAAAATTATAAATTGAATATGCTTGGATTATTTATTTAAATGTAATCGCGTATGATATGCTTTTCATCTATCTGATGACATCGAAAACAAAAATTATGAATGACTTTCATAGAATTAGATAATTAAATTTTAAATATGTATTAGAGTTGATATAATAGTACATGTATAAGAATTTCTTATTATCAATAGAACAAATGGGGACCAATTATACAGGAAAGGAGGTGGAAGAAGCTATGGATATTGAAGCGGGTCAGTTCGAAGACGCAGAAGAAGATCTTTAAGATCATTAGATGCAGATGTGCATTTAGTGTTAATTTACACGCGTTTATCAATTTCATATGTGTATTTCGGTAGATATACGTGACGTCGTTATTGCAAAACTTACTATGGAGCTGTATCAAACGTTAAAGCACCTAAACATTTATTTATATTCATTTTGTACATGGCGATAATTTCCTAGATAAAAATAAATAATTGTACATCACAATATTCAATTCTTTATACGATTTCTTTTAATAGAAAGTTTTTTATCTATAGAGGAAAAAAGAGAATTTCGAAATATGGTATAGAATCAAAAGATAACATAGAGACGTATATATAAATTGATCATATATTCTATCACAACATAGCTTTCGTTGATAGACATAAAATAACGATTAATTATAAGTTTATAAAAATGTCTAATAATATTTTTGTGTCACAGCAAGTTATCATATGATTAATGATACTTATCAACATACACCTCGTTGCATCAAAAGTGCATTTACATGGTACAGTAAATTCTATGTGTATAATCGAAAATCGGCAGTGTGTTGTAACAGTCCATATTGAATTTTTTTTATACATGTATTTCAGCCAGAAGAATAATTTGTATATTATCAAAGTTAACGAGTTAACTTAATGAGTGCTTACTGTACCAGTGGTTTAAATGATTATTTTCGTTTAAATGCACTACGCGTTATTTATACATATAATACATTCGTACTGTCAAAATTCTGATCCATTCAGTACACTACAACATTCATTCTCGAAGAAAATCTGACATACTATAGAAAAAAGACTATAACACTAACTATAATTAAACAGGTTCGAATTGTAAAGTAATCACTTCATAGATATATCTATTCATAGATGTCTATTTTTCAATGAAAAATTCGATTTTTTTATCGATTTCTTTTTAAATTTTCGATTTAATTGATTTTATCGAATTTTCTTCGGACCAAAAATAAGATCGGCATCGGGAGCTCCTTTAGGATGATTATATTTTTGCCGTCGTTCTCTATTCAGGTTCACAGTGACTGGTCTGGTACTTTGATTCATAGTTTCCTGATAGTCTTCTTCTTCTTGCCTCTCGGTAATGTTTAAGGTCAGTCTTTTCACACGTTCCTTCTCCTCCTTTTGTTCTTGTTCGCGATTTCTGAGATTCATGGCTAACTCTGATGACACTGGAACTGCCAGATTCTTATATTGTTGCTTATTACCCTTTCTCAGCATTAGCACAAAGTCTACTGTATTGTTGTCACTTGGTCTTTCCTGTAGCTGCTCATATGTTTTCTTGGTGCTCTTTACATGTAATGGCACAGAGATATCGACCTGTTGTGGTTTTATCGAATCTCGCATTCTATCTTGTATGTTATCCGACACCATCTTATCCAGCGCTGATAGGAAGTCATCGTCTTCCGGACAACTTACGCGTCGTGGTCCAGCTGGCAAAGCCGCATTCAGTTCTTCCGTCACATCCATAATTACGCCCTCAGTCCCACCCTCTGCCGATAGACTCTGAGACCGATCACCCTGAGTGTTTTCTTGGGTGCCCATAGCATCGTCCCGCTCCGCGTCCGCCGTCCATTCTTCTTCCGATTGCGCCTCCGAACAGTCCTCAGACTCTTCAAAGTGCAACTCGGCCATACCTTTCGCATCACCGCTACCATTTCCAGTCGCTGTTGCTTCTTCATCACCTTCCATGATAACGCTCATGTCATTCTCGCCTTCTGTAGGGACCTCATCAACGGGAGGATTACCTAAGCTTGGGTATAAAGAATTTCGCAATTCTTCTATAGCACACTGTGCCTCTTTGTAATTTTGGAACAATTGCATTTTGGGCCGCAGCATCGTTAATGTATCACGATACATGTAGTCTATCCCGACGGGGAATGGATTTTCGGACGTCCAGATGGGATCTGTATACTTGAACCAAAAGTAATTTTGGAAAAATACCAGAAAATAATCTAGCTTCTTCTTGCTGGAACCACCGCTGAAATACTGGCCGCATGTCTCTAATAACGTACATACTAAGCGAATGCGAAACAGATGATCAGGTGGATCAAGTATGCTCGGTGACGAGTGGTCCACGCTAACGCCGAAGGTGATCAGTAAATATAAAGTGCGGAAAATGTCGCCACTTTCTACCATTCGGTAATTGTACAGCTCGCCCAAGTATTTAACCATAGCAATGCGTCGTTGATTATATTTAGGCAGGTTTATCTCCATGCATAGTCGTATATCCTCAAGTACACCGTCGACTACTTGAGGCCCTATGGTCTCGTAATGGGCCACCAAACCAGCCAACAAACTGCCTACGCAACGAATATTGGGATACTTAACATTGTAGGCGGCAGTCAGACATTTTATAGCATACGTTGATACATTCTCATCTTCCCAATCAAGTTTACGCATCCATTTGAGCACCTTATCAGTATTCGTCTTGGATAGATCCTGATATAGCAATTTTCTGATGAATTCGTGCACAGGAGGTCTATCTTTTTTTGCGACACCACCAGTCGACTCAGGCGGATTCACGAAGTAATATGCATTCTCGATAATCGTGACGTAGCGTGAGTCGAGCGCAGTGACTGCTTTTTTACGCATCATTTGTTCCAGATAAACTTTGGTTCTCTGATGAGAGTCCGGCGAGCAGAAAAGATATCGACCGCAGATCTCCAACAAATTGCAGACCATCTCGATGTGATGATGCGTAAAATCATGCAACAATACTTTCAAGCAGTAAAGTGCTTCTATCTTCGAGTAGAGCTTAAATTTGACGAGCTCGCCAATGTAGCGAACTACCTTGATCTTTGACTCGATATTGATTTGATCCTTCTTATGGACGTGGTACTTGAAATCTTGCTTTAGCATCTGACACAAATCATTACCGATTTCTGGCATTACCGGATGAAGGATGGCTGCCAAGCGAGAGTAGAAAGGTAATAGATCCTGACGAATCCTGGAAACACCAAAAAGAGCCTTCACTAATTTTTTCTTGTTATGTTTCGTGTTAAGATTCATTAGAAAGTTCACTGCAGCGTTATCGATCATCTCCCGATTGACACAGTTTGGCAGATGCGTCAAGAAAGCATCTAATAATATCTTATTGCTTGTATTGGACACTTGTGGTTCCTCCACTTCTGGTTCCGGTGGCTCTTCAATTTTCTCGGCTTCCTCTAACTCATCAAAGACTATCTCTTCGTCAAGAGCATCCTCCGTTATCGATACATCTGTCTTTGATGCTTCTTTCGGCGTCTCTTTCAAATATGAACCTGGCAGAAAGACCATCAAATCTGGTAATACTTCATAGAAACGTCTAGTTTCCTCATCACCCCACATATCCTCCAAGATAGTATTGTCTTCACCCTCATTAATCATCTTTAACGTTTCTTCGGCTTCGGTCTTCATCTCATTGTCTACCGGAAGTTCGAGCATCGGCTCATCCAGCGTATCAGAAAAGCTCTGTACACTGGTTAGCAAACGTTCATAAGAGACTTGAAGAGCTTCTAATTTTTCCTTTCTTTCTGAACTCAATTCACCTCTAGTCTGCAATATTTTGCGATTCTGTTTTTCAAACGCCTGCAATTCCTTGTGTTCCTTCAACAAATGCTTGCATAGAGAATTATAATAGTCCCGCAGTAACAATCTAACGTTCTGTTGCTTATCTGGCGACAAAAGTTTACTCTTTGGAATCGGGACATTTAGTTTCTCAGATAATTCTCGTATCTTTTTTGGTACAAGACCGGCATAATCTTCACCACAATGTCGACAGAAGCTCAATATTATGCTGGCATTATTATGCTCCTCCTTATCCATATTAATCAACACAGTCAATACTGAGCCTAGCAGTGGCAAACCCTGCTTGTGTGTGAATATCCCAGCATTTACCAGTTCTGCATAGAATCGAAGATCTACTCTCAACTTGCTGGGATTTGAGATTTTATCATTAATCTTCAATGACAATATCCTTTGCCAGTTTTCAAAGAAATGAGTGGAAAACTCAGCATATGTCTGATGAAGAAAACTGCATACTCTAATAGCCGGTGCAACATCGGTCATCTTTAATTTGGCATCTACTAAAGCAGTAGCGACTTCGCTCACATATTTAGTCAAGTTTAAATTTGCCATGTCTTTTAAAACAGTATCGAGTTGAGTCATGCTAAAATTCTTCAATTTCTTGACAAACGTAGTATTTCTCTTAAGACTCGAGTCAAGTTTACTGAATGATGTATCCGAAGGTCTTGTAGGATTTAGATTAGATGCACGAATCTCTTCCTTTGTTGCTAATCTTTGTTCTGTGTCCCGCACATACTCTGCTAAGAATTGTCTATCCTCTTCCGAGACAGCATCTTCTTCATTAGTAGCTTCTTTTTCAGCTGTTGCTGCTTCACTTGTGTTTTCAGACATTGCGAAATATTCTGCAAAAAAAAAAATAACGTATCTTTCTTTTATTCTAACGAAAAATGCAATTAAATTCATAAAACAATTCATACATGTTGCGACCACATTATAGCGATCACATTATGATAAACACATGTTATAAGCAAGCAAACGTGAGACTATTATACTTATCTTCATACAAGATATATTAGAAATGCGTTAATTAAGTACCTACTTAAAACAATCAGTTGGCAAATTTATTCCACTTGTTTACTGTTTACTATCGTGTCCTAGGACTAGACAAGGTTATGTCTATGTGGCAGACGACAATGTGCTCCATTGATTTTACGAATTATAAATGAATATAAAAGCCAATATTTCTTATAGCTCCTTGTATGTATGTGAATACGTAATATTACTTAGTGATAATATTTCTCGTTCACAGATAAAATTGGTAACCTCAAAGTGCAACTAACAATAAGAAGAACACGCCATGAATAGACCTGAGACCAGACATGGACCTACAATAAATATATTGTGATTCGCTGTTTCGTTTCGAGTATACCGATATTTCGAGAATCGCAATTGCATTTCACGATAGTTATCGAAATCGCCACATGTGGCTCTGAATGCGTTCAGCGAATTCAATAGGTGAGCAATGTCGTCTTGTCAACGCTCAACGTTGATTTGTTGATTCTAAAAGTAAAGCCCAATCACGTTCGATTACTATCTAACCGTTGAGTCCGCTGAGCGTGTCCTCTGTTTGTGAAATATAATTGACCGCAACGTCGTCGTATTTAAATCAATCCGTGTTTATTTGCGATCGTTATTGTTTAAAGTAAAAAAATATGAAAAAAAAATATGAAATAAAATATGAAAAAAATATTTTTCTAATGTGTTTCACGTAAAGTATAAATCATATTAAATTGCGTATAAATTGTAAAAATTATTTTGATGTCTAATAACTTGTGTGCCTAATAAGATCAATCGAAAAATTATAACGCCGTTATTTTATATGCCTTTTATATGCCGAAGGAAAGGCGTACATTGCACGATTATCAGGTGCGTATGTTTTTTTATAATTCATAACTGAACATTATTACATATATAACATTTTATAATTCATAACTGATATTATTCTTTGTATTCTTAATATTAAAACAAAATTTCTATTAATTATTTTAAATATAGCCTAACAAATATTGCAAAAAAAAAATAAATATTAATTATATGCATTCTCACGCGAAACATACATAATACACATACACAATGTACATACACAAAATTCATATGGCTAAACTTCATCTCTATTTTTGTGCAAAATTTTATTATTTCCGAGTTGACTTAATTATTAAATTCCTTGACTAAAATAAATTTGATAAATTTTGTTAAACTGATAAATTTTATTATACGAGTATCTCTGATGTAAAATTATAATATTTTTTTCTCTTTCGAATTTGCATATCGATAAAGGTATTGGTATATCTGATGCGGCATTTCAAATTCGTATTGATAAAGGTAGTATTCCGTAAGATGTCGCTAGATGCATTAGCCGCGAAAATTCCCGCGCAAAAGCGCCATTTGCATTTGGAAAGCGAAGTACTGTGCCACAGAAGTGTACATCGTTATTTTTATATTTTTCTTTATTAATTGCAATCGCAATTAACACGTTGTGCGAAATGATAACCTAAGCAGTATTTTCATTTTACAGGAAAGAATACAAGTTATTCTCACAGGAAATATAGAAATAATATTGATATATGTATATAGACGTATATTCGTGGAACAGTCAGGTAAATGTCAATGTGTGTGCGTATATCTTATTATTAGATATATTTAATACAAATAAAATTATTTGTAGTTAAAAATTGAATAAATATAAAGAATATATATATATATAATATTTATATAATTTATCATATATTTATTATATAATTTATTACATATTTATATAAATAATATATATACAATTATTTATATAAATAATTATATATACAATTATTTATTATATATTTATATAAATAATCATATACAATTCTGATTAACATATACAATTTTTTTTCCAGCAGAAATGAAAAAGGAGAAGGGCGGGAAGAAAAGGAGAATGAGCATCTTCAAAGGAATAAAATTAATACTTTCCTTGGATGCATAATGCATTTCTCGCGGATGCATTGGTGTGGATGCATTTTCGGATGCAGTTATGGGTGAGTAATAAATTATTCAACTTTTCTTGAAATTTGTTTTATTTATAATAAAATTAGATTTATAGCATTTTCATAATTATTGCGAAATAATTAATAATCGTTTCATTTATCGATACAATCGATTATGATTGCTTATTGTCATAGCTGAGATGTGCAAATATATATGTATATAGTATAATAATGTATGTGAAAGCTCATATATTCCTGTTCATGAATTTTTTTGGGAGAAAGGGATATGATTCATGAATACAAATAACCAGAGGTGTCTGACATACATGGTGTCTCTTTAAATATATTTTTTCTCTAACATATATGCATATATATGTGTATATATACACATACACAATTCAAAAAAATAATTAAAAATAATTAAAACTAACATAATATAAATATAAAATCAAATCAAATAAAAATTTTTCATAGAAATGGCCTGTAATGAATGTGACATGTAAATATCATATAACATGTGAGTAAAATATTTTTAATAGAACCATATGTAAGGATATATACATTTTGATCCTAATATGGTACAAAAATTTACAAGTTGGAAAATTAAAAAAAAAAAAAACATTTTCTTGAAGACTAAAATTTTGGAATTTAAAGATTTAAAATTTAGGCTTAAGGCTTTTTTAAAATAAACTAGAAATTGTATAAAATATTCGTATATTATATTTATATATGTTATTTATATATATATATATATATATATATATATATATATATGCAAATATATACTATATTTTTAAAATATATATCTTAAAAAGAGAAAGATTTTAGTAGATACGTATTTTAAAGATTATATTGCAAAAATTTTGAAAGTTGGCGATGTGTCAGGAGAATTTAAAGATTTAAAAATCTTTAAAATATAACATTATTAATAATAAAATTTGAAATTGTCAAAAAAAAAAAAAATACATGTTTGCGAAGATATTCGGTTCTATATTCATTTGTGAGGCGAAAAATGACGAATCAGAGACACTCGGTATAATCGCGCCACTACAAAGAATCCCTAAAAGGTTAGACTGGCGCGTTTTTCGTGCGGCACCGAAGTAGAGACACTTTAAACTCTGCGACACACTCGTGTTCCTGTGAGCATAATAACGCGCCGCTATTAACCGTGAGCTTGTATTAAACACTCGAGGAAAAGCTTTCATGCACTTAACGACAAATAATGCGACGAGTGCTGCCAGTAATGGTTGCTCGCACGGTGACTTTTTCAAAAGGTGATAGTAGAGATATGCATCTATGCATTGCTGCAATCGGAACTATATGTGTCAAAATTTATATACACACTTCATGTAATTTAAAATTAAATTCTTAATAGATTCGGAATAGATTTTCTTGCAATAGAAAATTTTTGTAAATTATTTTTTTGTAAGTTACAGAAAAGTTTGTAGAGAGAGAGAGAGAGAGAGAAAGAGAGAGAGAGAGAGAGAGAGTTTTTGAATACTTTCATAAAGTCTGAAAGAAATGTAAGTTTGAGTCAACTTCTTTTTTAAAAAATAAATTTTTAAATGGGAAATGCTGTTTGGCATCTATATATTTTTTTTGCTTTATATATAAATTATATTAATTCATATTAATTAGCAAGTTTACGACAAATGAACATGTTCAATTCCCAAAGGATCTAACAGATTCAATTGACAAATGAAAAGGAGTTAATGCCATCTGCTTTAAAATACCGACTTTTATGAATAAACATCCTTAAGATTAAAAATGCAATGTACTACTTGCATATGTATTTAGTGCTCAAGTATCACAATTCATTCTTTATTCTCGTCCAATTCCGCTTTAAGTCTTCGGTGAGATCGTTTACCGAGAAGAGGAGGAGCGCGAATATAGTATGACGCTCACGCGCGCGGATCGAGCATCAAGCCGGATAGCGCGAGAGGCGAAGAATTAAATAAATTTCATCCCCCGTGCCCTTACCCTCCCTATCACCCCCCTCCCCACAATCACCCCCCACCCTCCCCGTCCGCCCTCTATCCTTTGCTCTGCATCCGCGAGTTCGGAGATCAACGCGCCTGGCATGACAGGTCGCGCGACAAATGTCGCGTGAAATGCGATTTCGGGCCGCGACCCGGTGGGTTCACATTCGATGATTCTCGTTACCCTTGTTACACAAGCTCGGTGGGATGGGGCGGAGAAGAAGAAGAAGTTGCTGGATCAAATTGCGCGCGAGATCGTGAGAATAAATTGTCTCCAGTAGCGGCGACGACTCTCTCTTCCTACCGCGCGCGAGTAACGACGGATGATGGTGGGGGGGGGAGGAGGGGGGAGAGTGGGGGTGTAGATGGAACGAACGACCTGTTTCGCGTCGCGAGTTTTCCCCCTTTTTTTTTTTTTTCCGTCACCAACGTTGTTGTCTCAACGCGTCTGCCCGCGAATATTTAGTTACCACGGTAGCCCGCACTCGTTACAGTTTCATCTCGCATTACCCAGGTACGTGCGACGATTCTGTGCTCGCATCTGCCACCCGCATCTCCCCGCTTACCCACCGATCGTTGATCCCTCGAGTTACCTCGTTGTAGGTCTACTTGTCGCTCCCCTTCACGTAACGTTGTAATTAATTTAAGAGGCATTAATCGTCTTGGGCGCCGGTGGCGAGAACAAGGGGAAACGGAGAAGACAGGTTGAATGTGCACCGCGACTCACGCGTTATTGCGATGTATTTTTTTTAATATGACAGTGTCTTGTATACACACGTCTTATTATAAAAATACAGCATGCAAAATTAATTCTGATATAATTATTTTTATATATAATTCTGTTATTTTCTATATAATTACGCTTGAATAAATCTTATATTCCGTTAAACTTTATCTTTCCACATCACACTTTGTCTTATTCAATTTAAAATAAAGAGTCCAATAATTTAGAATTCGAAAAATAGAGAAAATAGAAAAAATAGAAAAATGATACTAATATTCTTTGAAAATAAATTTAACCAGAGTTTTCGCATTTGTTAATTATAGCCGGTTAGACATTCGCTCGATATTGATTATACTTATTAAATGGTTAAAACGCGATGTCGTGAATAATCGGTGTGATTATTGGACAACAAACGCGAAGAGCGAATTTACGAATATATTATTACGATCTGCTGGCAATTTTCGCCGACGCTTTTTTGGAACTTGAAGGGATCGCTCGGTACTCTCTTCCTTGTTCTTAAAAGACTTCCTTTCTGACTAATGGTTCTGCCACTTGTGCTTCCGCAACCGGGATGTATATTGCAGTTTCTTCTTTATGGCACGACGGAATTTGCGTGCGAACTACAATGTAATAGGGCGTCGGAAAAATTTACAACATTGTAATATGATATTTTTCTTAACTTAAAAAAGAATATATAAATAGAAATTTATTTGTGTTATATATTTTCATGCGATTTCCAGTTTTAATTAATATTGCATGACAAATAAAATTATTTACATAATTGCTGAACAATTTAAAGTTTAAAACACCTTGTTATAACGGTCACAATAAAGAATATGGATGCTAAATAGGATAATTGTTATTCTTTCTACTTTGAAACTGACATTTTCTTCATTTTATTCTAATTTAATACATTTAATTATGCAATTTTCTTTAGCAGGACAATTGGTATAATATAATGCATTGTATTTGCCATTTATTTTTCCGCGACAAATTTTTACGAGATATGACACACTTTTCTTCGTGTCAAGTTAAAGCAAACAATGGAAGAAAAACCAGTGCATTCGACATGCATGCGGAAGTGTGATGACAGGACCGCGTATTGCAACCAGTGGCATATATTTAAACGAAAGATGCCGGTGACGAAATCGGTTAATGCTCCTCTCTCCCTCTCTCTCTCTCTCTCTCTCTCTCTTTCTCTTTCTCTTTCTCTTTGTGTGAAGAAGGGGTTGGGGATGGAGGAGAGAATCAGGACGCGGTAGGCGATAGCAACCGCATAAGCGCGAAGATGAAGAAGCAATTATTCTAATGGAGGCTTTGGGAGGATTGTAGCCGAGACAAGTGAGGTAATCCATGAATAATACCTGCACCCCTTTTCGGGCACATTCCACGTCGTGAGTCCCATCTTCCACCCGTCATCCGCCGTCCTCTCATCGCTCCGACGATGACGCCTGTTTGTTGTCCTCCTTCTACCTGCTGATATTATGCTAAACCTCCGGTAATCCTTAAATGCCATCTCAGTCTCTGCCGCGGATAGAGTCCGAATGTCTCGCATATAACCCAGGCGAGCAATACACCTGCTCCGCTCTTCTCCTTACCCTTCTTCGTTCCTTCGTATCGTTGCCGGGTTCACCAACTCACCTGAACAGAATTGTCTTTGTTCGGTCTCTCGATGATAATTAGAAGTACAGATGGAAATTCCCAGGGAATTAAATAGATCCGCGGAAATGATCACAGAGAAATGATGAAGATTATCAGCAGTGCTTTATTTCATATAATAAACGAATATAAAAATTACACGGATGGTGTAATATGCTTGCGCGTATGTGTATATGTGTAGGTGTAAGGAATTATTTCTCGTTGTGTAACACTTATTTCTTATCAGTTATAAAACATGTTGATCATTAGAGTGACCATAAATTCGATGACCATTTGTTATCACGCAGACTATCAACCGGCAAACTTGAGGGATTTTTGCGAAGCCTGAGAGATATAGACGAAACGCAAGTGGGACTCAAGGAAAGGCGAGCGAATCGCGCTTTAAGAGTAAGTTTTCTAATAGCTCGGTCCCCGTTTTTTCCGAAGCTTACTCTCGCTTCTCCATCCTTCGAACCTCTTTTTCTCACTCATCATCAACAACCTCCACAATTCACATAGAGGAAGAGGGAAAGAACACACTATTCTACCATTCTTTTAGAGACCACAATTACAACCGTGGTGCAATTTTTGTGTCTAGGATAAAATTGCAAGTAATCATGAAAAGTGGGGATTATGTCTGCGCGAGAGGAATTGAAGGCCAAGTGACGAGAGGAGGAAAGAGAGAAAAAAAGGGGGAAAGAGAGAAAAAGAGACACAAAGGGAGATAGAAGTTAGCAATGTGGGAAGAGATTGCTGTACAGGTTGCAGCAGTATCAGAACTCGTGCAATGTTGCATCAAGCGACTGATGATGCACTTAGGATTATTAGTTAAAGCTTATAGAACGATGCCGTGTTCTCGTTGGGCGTTTAACGTTGGTGTTAAATGGCAGTTCATTCATATTCAGTGGATTTCATTTTGTTGATCTAAGCTAAGGCTGATTTGGTGCTATTTCTGTGTTCAAATTGTATCGCTTTTCTCCGTGTTTTTTTTTTTTTTTTTTTTTTTTTCACAAATTGAAATTTTCAAGGTGTACGTAAAAAATAAATAAAAGATCAAAAATATATATAACATTATATTCAAGCAAATAGCAATTAATATTTTTATTATTCACGAATAAATTTTATTTTTAATTCATTCAGTCTATTAACTCTATTTGTGGCACACATAAACAAAACTTTTTTATTATTTTAAACAAATCGTATATATACTTTTAGACTCAAGCTATAAAATATCTAGGTAAGAAAGGAATAAATATATAATTCTTAGGATTATATCTAATTCTATATATATTTTTGTGAAAAAGATTGTTCTAAAGCGTTTCTTGTGTGTGAATTTTTATCTTAAAAATAATTATATATATTTATATAATATGATTATTGTTAATACAAATATATATATAAAATTATTTTTAAGATATAATATTATATTTTATATAAACATGTATATAATATATATGTTATACATCAATGATAAATAATTATTATATAATTAGTATATAACTATATATAATTATAACTATATATAATTATATACTATATATAGTTATTTATATATAATTAGTTAGTTTAACATAATGTGTAAACAATTGTATTAACGATAATCATACATAAATAATTATGTATAACGAAATGATAGTGAGCCGCAGACATTTATCACGTAGGACGAATAGTTGGAATAATTGATTTGACGTGGGGAATTAATCCAATATTATCAATCACAAATAAAACAATAATTTAATAAGTAATTATTAAAACTGTAATAGACATATACGTCTCTTTACCCGATGTAGTGAGATGTTAACGAGAAGCAGTAGAGCCCGCGGCTAATATCATACCGAGTGCTAATCATATTTGAAATCTGATCTGGCTATAAAATTTCGACATCTCGACCCTCGCTCGCTTGTCGGCCACTACCATTTTGCACGCGAAATTCCGAGCCTCATTAGAATAATCGCGGTGTTGTTGAATAACGTTCGTTAAAGCAGTTTGCAAATCTGGCATAGAGACATCGCGACGAAGCTTTGCCATTATTATGGTTATACACGGGAGTTCTACACTTTACGAATAATTCGCAACATTTGCTGTCAGAATATTATTTATTATTATATACTTTTAATAAATGTATTATAACAGAAAATAATATTATTAATACACAGTGTGTATAATTTTAGCACAAAATATTATTTAAATTTATTGTTTAAATTTTATATTATTAATGCAATTTTAGACAATTTTTATTATTTAATGTCATATTATTTAATTAATCTTTTTATTATTTAATTCCGTTTTTATTATTCAAAACCGTAGACGATAGAGATTAAATTAGATTAATGTCTTAAAAACGAAGAATAACAATGACACATATTATGG
>JBCEZV010000041.1:2349259-2365307 GCA_039654365.1 Cataglyphis livida | reverse complement strand
CTTTATTCCTTGTTGACTTGATTAATAAATAATTTCAGTTATTTGACGCATCTTTTGTGAGGAATGACATCGTGATAATTCAATTAACGGGACTGGATGTTTATTAAATTCTATAACTGTAAACCGTAATAAGAATTATTTATACATAATCGTTGTTTTCAAGGAAAGTAAAAAATTTACTACTAGTAAAATTTGTTACATTTTGTAAAATGTAATATATCTATTATAAGAAATATTACTCTATATGTGTTATATATTAAAATATATTAATAATTGTGCACATTTAACAAGATATAAATAAATAATCAATTGATGAAAAAGGAATAAGAGGTAGATATATTTGATATTGATTGAGCCACTCGAGATTAGGGCTTGAATAATAGATTAGCGTAGGTTAACCGCTCGCGTTACATCTACGATATCATATTTACTGATCAATATCAAGCTTAAATGATTTGTCAATTGTTTGTTAAATGTGATTAATTTCTGCACATTGCATTGCATACGATTTTCTTTAATAATGAAACATTTATAATTTGTTCTACTCTAACAAAGATTTATATAAAGAAATTTAGAGATTAATAGAAATTAATTTAAGCACGTTTATGTAAAAAGAATTTCTTGATAAATATCGTATTTAATTTTGTAAAGCATTAATTATTTATATTAATTAGAAAGAATAATTATAAATCGTCGTATAAATAATTATAAATAAAGACTTTAATAAATATCATATGTACGCTATAAGTTTTTTTCTTAAAAAAAAAAGATAAAAATTTATTTTGTATATAATAGAATATTTTTACCATGCACATTTATATGATGCTTTAGTTTATTCAAAATTAAATAAATAAAAAATTTTTTTTAATTTTATTTTTCTCATCTTTTTTAATAAATAAATATATATATTAATTTAAAAAATATATTTATTTATTTATTAATTACAAAATATATATATGTATTGTAATTAATAAATAAATATATATTTTTAAAAAAATAATAATAATAATAATAATAATTAAAAAATATATATATAAATATCTTTAATAATTACGATGTTGGAGAACAATCAATTTTTAATAAGATTTGATTTACTCTGTTTTTCTCCAGAATTCTTTCTCACGCTTTTATATCGCAACTATTCATTCGTAATTTGCGAATATTCAATGTGCGTCACCGATATACGCCGGGAGAATTTTCGATGTACGAAGAAATTCCCGTTCGCGACAAGATATAATGATCGGGGACGAAACTCGATCGCGCTTGGTCAGATTTTCTGGACAGTCGGCGAATCTATTGCATTAAGCTCTTTACAGTTGGTCAGCGGATAGCGGGAAGATCTAATTTGCCGTGCGGAACGAACAGAGAGGAGGATGGCACACATGAACACACGTACACAGGCGCACGTATGTAGTATCGGAAAGGGCGAGAAAAGAGACGAGACGAGACGGTCTGAGGGAGATAGGAAGTCAGGGCCGTTCTGAGATCTTTGTCAACCCCAGAAAAAAAAAAAAAAAAAAAAAAATATATATATATTTTTTTTTTATTTTAAACATCAATATATAGTTTAATTTTGTTTTTTTTTATAATTATTTTATTATTAATTTTCTTAAAAATAAATTACGTTAATTTTGCATACGCTAATTTAAACAAAGATTTTTTTGCATTAATATTAATTTTGTATTAATATTAATTTAATATAATATATAATATATTTAATTATTTATATATTATTTATATAAATAATTATATATTATATGTTATATTTTATATAATATATATTACATATATATTATAGATTATATATTATATTTCATATATTATATTTAATTATTTAAATCTCGACCAATGTTCTTCTCGCAGTTTTTGCCTGCAAAAAAAGTATCTTTTTGAGAGACGTAAAGCGTTTGGAAACCATAGTAAATTTCATAACTACCGTACGCATAGATGCCTGATGAATAAAACGGCCCTGTGGAGAGGGGGTTGCCGGAGTAGGATAGAGGCGGGGGTGGTCCGGCGTCCTATCCAGCGCCCATTCCCAAAGTCCATTACGGATTCTGTGGAATTATGCCGATTAGCCCGGGATCCCGGAATTTACACCGGACTAACGCTCAATACTAGTCGCCGTGGCGAAATCTCATCTCGTGGAAATAATTAAAACCCGCACACACCTAGCCGCGCGCGCGCGCGCGCGGATTCGTCTCTCCCTATCCTCCTCCGATTAGTTCGCTCTCTTCCGGTTACCTGTCGCGCCCCCGGGGGCCTCGTCGCACAGTAGTCGCCGTCCTCGAGCGAGCGTCGCTCGCGATGAATGAGGGAGAGAAGGATTATGAGGCGACGAGAAGCGAGCGAGTGTTCGCGCGTGCCAGCTGCGAACGCTCGAATGCTAATCTTGAATCGCGCGGCGAGGAGAAATTGAGGACGCGGCGAAAAATAAAAGGGAGTTCCCTCCAGTCCACGGTGTACGACGCCGTCTTGTAATTATCTCTCCAAATGCGAGCGCCATTTTAAAATCATTAAAGATCGCGAACTCGTTGACAACTCACCTATCTGTCATGCTTCATGGATCCGTTTCACTTATGATCGTTAATGTGACACATATATATATGTATATATACATGAATCGGATGACATTTGTGCTAAAAGTAATGCAAGGACAATTTATAGATCCTGTAGCAAATAATGAGCGATTATTAATATTTGTAATCAAATAATGAAATTGTTAAGTTCCTTGAATTTTTGGCCGACGAGGCATTCCGACGTGGCTTAATTTAATTAGGAACTAGGGGCTTTGATTCATCACTCAAAAGAAGAAATGTTCGGAGGAAGGGGCACACAAAGCCAGCCTTCCCAATTAAAAAATTTAAACACACAACAATTAAAATGCGTGAAAAAGGTAGATGATATAATAGCGACAAAAAGCGCACTTGCATTTTTTTTTTTTTTTTTTTTTTTTTTATGAATAGAGAACACGGACTCGTTAATTAAAAGACAACCGGGCGGGATGAGGCTCGCTTATCGGTTTGCGAGCTTTAATACGCTCGCTCGCACGAACGAGCTTTTAATCGCCGACTTGTCGCGGCGATCTTCGATTCCATTTGCGGATAAAACCGATTGCAAAGTAATCGGATAACCGATCGCAAGCGACGGTGACGCGAGCAATCGGATATTGATCAAATATTTAATATCATCCAGGGATCTCTACGCGCGCGAGGAGGGAGGGGGGGGGAGAGAGGGAGGGAGAGAGAGAGAGAGAGAGAGAGAGAGAGCAGCGCATTCTCGGCACAATGAACAGCGCTCATTAGCAGCGGGCTCGTTATTCAAAGTTGGACGTGTTCGATCCTCGAAGTTTTGGCGCGATATAACGCACACCCGTCCCAGGAAAGTCCGCGGGCCCGCGTAATACTTCCTTCACGTCACTTCGGAAACGGAGGAACTTAGGGATTTTTACGCCAGTCCCCACTTGCAGAAGCATTCTTCGAGAATTTTCCGTGCCGTCCGGACTAACTGCTGAAAACGATTTTCCCCTCTCTCGATTTTCCCGCCTTCAATAGCCGACTGTTAACGCTTTCCAGGATTTATTAGGGGTTACATATGTTTGGCATGCAGGTGTAAAATTAGATGGAAATTAAATACAAAATTGTATTATGGGTGAAGTCATGTTTTATTAAAAAGTGAAAATATATATATATCTTGTAAAGTAATCTTTTGAGACTATCTCGCCAAAGTTTTAAATAAAAAATATCAAAAATTGATATGGCAGCTATTTTTCCCGAACGATATTTGTAAAAACGGTACCAGAGATATCTCTGTCCCCTCTCATTTGAAACAAAAAACAAAAATTTTCCGTTAAACTAGATGAATAAAACTAGTGCCTGTCATAGGATATTTTCCATTTATGGCTTAGTTCTTTTTTATAAATAAAAGAAGACCTATTTTTAGGTCGAAAACCACATTTTTCGTTACGAACCGCTGCTATTTTTTGAAAAATTAATATTTTCGAAATCGGCTATTACAAGCACTAATTTTACTCATATAGTTTAAGGGAAAATTTTTGTTTTTTATTTTACGTAAGAGGGGACGGAGCTATCGCTGATAACCGCAAAGGCCGTTTTGAAAAACATCGTTCGGGAAAATAGCTGGCAGGATCTCAATTTTTGATATTTTTTATAAAAATTTCGAGGAAAAATTTTCAAAAGACTCCTCCATGAGACCCATATTTTCATTTTTTAATAAAATATAATTTTACCCACAATAAAAATTTATTAATTTTTTTACTTAAACCCTATGTAACCCCTTCCCTGAATGTAATAATTCGTCGCCAGGTGTGACAGAAAAACTGACTCATAATTTTTTAGTAGGAAATTTCGTCGAAATTTTTCCTCCATGTAACTGCCACTTGGCGAATATTGATTCTGCAAGACGCATTGTGCGTGCTTGAGCGCGCGTGCATTTCCATGCATCCTTAGCGAAGCGGCTCCGCCGCTCAGCACGGCCGGATGTTAATCAATTTTATCAGCGAGCGGCCGATTTCAGGGTGGCACGGCCGCATCAAAGGCCCGCGCAAATCCGATCAAACAGCGACCCGTCCGTCCGCATTATATTAATTGGGCTCCGCGCATAACACATAGCAATAACATTAGCGAAATAATATAATAACGCTATCGGCACTCGGCCACTAGGCTGACCGCCGTCTGCCGGTCTGTCCACATTATTTCACGACGCAGCGCGGCAGAGCGCAAACATATTTGCATAATATGCATTCCGCTATCGCGCCTCCGCCTCCTCCGGCCTGAAATTCGAAACGCGGCTGTAATCAGCGAGCGCCCGCGCCTTTCGTATCGGTGGTCGCTGCTGCATCGATGATGCATCGCAGCGCGTGGGACGCGTTTAGCGTGACGTGCCTGGCTGATTGAAAGTTATTTCAATGCACGGCAGGTGTGTCGCGTGCATACGCGACGTTATCTCGAGTTCCAGTGTTTTAATCTTATCCTTAAAGACGTAACTTGTATTTTTTTCCGAATTAATTGACATTAAAGTCACAAAAAGTCTATTTAATTAAGACTTATTTAGTTAGATGGAAGGGGGTACTCGATGTATCGTCGAGACAAACACAGCCAGGCGTAAAAAACGAAGAAGCGGCGACGAACATTATTACCCTTTACTCTCGCGACATTTTAAGGTACATCACGACGACGCTCTGGTTACCGTGCTTGACGCTTTATGAGTTTACACACGCGGTAAGATTCGCGATAGGGCGCGAAGCTCGCTTCGCTCCTCTTTACCTTAGCTTACCCGGGTTCGTCCTCAGGTAGTACGTGCTCGTATATATATATATATATATATAATACTTGCAACAATCTCGCGTCGTACCGATAAATACGGCTTCCTATGCTTCGCATACGAAATAGATCTCGTATCATTATGGACGGAGTACGAAATAAATATGAAAAATTAATTATGTTGACTATTATCTCCTATTATGAGATATTTTCTGGCGTTCCTTTTTTTTTTTTTTTTTTAATTATATTTTATTTTACCTTGTCATTTGCGTAATTGTATACAAATATTATACAGTATATTTAAATGATTTCGTTTAATGTATGTGTTTAATTAAGTGTTTGCGACACTGAAACTTTTATCTAGACTGAGAAGACGTTACTGTACGCATTCCCTTATTGCGAGCCATTTGCAGGAAATATAAAAATTTCATGAATTTTACTAGAAGAGAGAGAGAGGGGAAGGCGAGACGATATGAAGCCGGAATTATTCTGCACTAAGCATCGACGTCGCATGCAATTATACACGCGCGCAATTATGCCAGCGTGGCTCGGTCGTGCAATATCTGATGTTTGAGTTTGTAACGATGAGCATGTACATCCATTTTACACAGAAAGCAGCGAGATCGCAAATATCAAAACAACAAACAAATTTGCAATTTAATTTCCTGCTCTATACAACCCAATTTTTGGCTTATCAAGAATTATTATGCAAGGTGAGCCATTTTGATCAATCCGTTGAAGTATTTCAGAGACCTCAAGTTCAAGTTCAAGATAAAAAAGAATGTTTTGGACAAAAGTTGCTTGGTGTTGGAAAGGGTCTGATGGTGGATCTTGACTTGACCTTGAATCGAAAGGTTATTTCAAGGTGACCTTTAATTTTTTTTTAAATAAAATCCCTTCTTTTTTTATTGTATATTCTTGTAACTCTTTTTAAAGTGCTATAATAAAAAATTTTTTTATTAAATATTTTTCGAGTTATTTTATATCTTAATTTAATATATTTTGATATAAAAATAAAATATCTCATAAAATATTTAGTTTTCGATAATCTGACAATAATATTTTTATGTACAAGATAATAAATAACAAACAACAATACAAAAATAAATTTTGTTTAAAAATTTTAATTTAGATTAATTAAAAAAGACAACGAATAACAAACACTTTTATTACTCGCGTAATATAATCTAGTAATATATTGATTTTATAGATTTTTAATTCCTTTTCATTTTAAGAATATTTCTGATATTATAAAATAGATTTTTGATATTAAAAATAGAGATAAGTAATAAATAATTATTCTAGAAGGCATGTATATTTACAAAAAAAAAATGGAAAAATATTGTAAAAATATAATTGATGAATGAATGATATGAATAGAAGCTTTTCCTGTTCTTTTTGCGGTCATTAAAATCTATTTTTATATGTATAAGGAAGTTCTTATCGCGTATATGAAAAGATCACAACTGTCAAAATGAAACGACAAGTTCTGAAGGAGTGTTTTTTTTTTTTTTTTACATAGACAGGTTTCAACGTCAATTAATCGCGCGCAAATAAACGTTACGATCTAAAAATATCGTTCACAAAACAGTCGTGTACCTTTAAAGGGCTTATCCTTGCTCTCTGAGCTTGCACATCAGCTTGAATTCCGGAAAATTACTTCGTGTCTCCGGGTCATCTTTGATGCGATCGTCTCTATGGATATCCATTTACAATGATATCGATAGACACGGTCTCTTGCTCAACCTGGAACACACAGGACATTGAACTATGTCTGCGATCATATTGGAGACTCTCCTTACATAACATGTTTACTCAAGGAATTTATTGATTTGTATGCATATATATATATATATGAATTTTTTATATTATTTATTTAATATTTTAAAAATATATTCTTCTTCTCTCTCCTTTTTAATGTTTATATGTTTATATTTAAAAATAAAAAACTATATATTTTTCTTATTTTTTATTTTATTGGAATTACTTCTTTCATCGCAACTAAGAAATCATAATAAATTCAATTATTATTAGATTGCAAAATAAAAAAAAAATAAATAAAAAATATATACTTATTTTATAATTTTGTGCAATTAATATTAATGAACATTAAATTTAAAAATGAATGGCATGAGTTGGTTTTGTTTCTAGGAATACATTCTTGAAACAATATTGTTTCACACGCATTAAAGTTTTGCTTTATTTCGTTCGACGCGCACACAGATAAATATAAAACGCGATGACATCCTTTGACGTATTTTTATATGTATACTTGTATTAATTAATGCAAAACTAATTATCGATAGAATTTGATCTTATTTATGATTATTAATTTTTATAATAATTTTTTCATGTATATGCAATTAAATGTTAGCAGGAAAATAATTATTTAAAAAAATAAAAAAATGTATTAAATTTTAACCAACAAAAATTTTTTTTTTTATTTTATATAAATTTTTAATACTTACACCTTAAAGTAATTTTTAATCGCGATAATGTATAGAATATAAAATTATTTTGTAAAGTACAACTTAAAAACTTAGACATATAAAGATTTTTTTTTTTTTTAACTGTTAAATAATATCGCTTTCACGTCTAACATTAAATTATGTTCATTAATCTAAATAATATTAACATAAATATATACATATAATGTTTATTATATTATTTTCTTTGAGATTATCATCGAACAGATGCTCATCGGGCAATTTTAACTGTTATCACAATCGAAAAAACGAGGGCGACGCACGCGTGGCATCGCTTTGGCATCAAAATCTGCGTATCCCTATTCGAATCGTTGTTTGTCCACCGCGAAGTTTATCGCTTCCTCAGCAATTTCTCAAAGTTGTCGCCGTGTTCCAAGCGCGGCACCGTGCGCGCCATCATCCCTGCTTGCCGCCGGCCTCTTCCGGCACACTCCGCGTCTCCTCTCGATCCTTTCAATCGCAACTTCCCTCCCCCCCCCTCTCTCTTTCCTCCACCCCCTCCCTCTCCCCCTTCCACCTTCCCGATCTCCTGCGGAATTCCTTTGGAAACTTTCCGATATTCATATCTGCCCGCTACTACATCAAAAATTCCAAGCTCGCCCCGCTCAGCCCGCGAGAGTTCTCTTTCCCCCCCCTCCTCTTTCTCTCTCTCTCTCTCTCAGTTATAAAGGATTCGCAGGCACTTACAATATCAGCTCGTCGCCGCTCTTTCCCTGCCCTTCCTCGACATCCACCTCCTCCAATCTACCCTCTAACTCTTCTCATCACTTCTTCCTCTTTCTCTGTTTCTCTCTCTCTTTCTCTCTCTTTCTCTTTTTCGCTCCTCTTAGCCCATCTCACTCGCTATCTGTTCGCTGTCATCAACGTTCGAATAGCTCTCCCTCTTTATACTTTTTTTTTTTTTTAACATTTACTTTATTCTTTGCATTAGTCTTTTACGCCACACTTAAGGTCATTCTATTTTTTCTCGCCGATCTGGATTAAGCAATTTTTTTTTTAATTATTACTTCAAAGAGGAAGAGTTTATCCAATAATTAAATCAAATATTTTGCACGAGTCATGCATTCTAAATAGAAATGTGGGAAAGCAATATAAAATATATAGAAATTAGAAATTATTGTTTTATCGCACTTTTTATGCACGATAATTTTGTCTTATATGATGCTTGAATTTAATATTAAATCCGTATTCCGCTAATTTACATATAATTTGCGTATCATTGTCGGATTGATAGCGTAGAGTAGCTGCATGAATTCGCGGATCATGTGATTCAAATGACGAACACTCATTATGTATTGACAATTTAATGCATTAATGCATTGTTTTATGCATTAATTATTAATGAATGATTAATACATAAGTCTCCGTTGTACGTACACTCTTGTTATTTATTTTATTAAGATAAAATTTTTGTATCATTTATACTTTTCGAAAAAAAAAAAAAAAAAAAAAAAAAAACGGTTTTTAACGTTTTTGATCGTTATCTCGCGTCTCAAATAATTCGGGAGTGTCGTAAAAAGTTTCGTATATTTTTTTTTTCATCATAATTGAAGAATAATGAATAGTAATAATTTATATTTTTGTGAGTGAGTGCAACAAATCGTGACAACCTGAGAAGAGGAGAAAGATTAGGGAGGCATCGAACAAATAATTTATGTATTATGTATAATTTTTTTTATTAATTATTTTTACACTTTTACACAAAAAACTATATTTCTTAATTATCCTATTAAATATTTCTAATTATTATTATACGCATCAAATTTTATATTCAATATGCATAAGAATATTTTTCTGAAAATTAATTCTATTGATGTTTAAAAAATTATTTTTTTTAATGTTAATTATTTATATTATTTTTTAAAATTATTTGTGATTTTCTAGCATCGAATACAATCGGGACCTTGAAAAGAAAAGCGGGGTTCGCAATATTAGACGTTATGATTATATATGTCGAATTATAGCTCGTAAGGAACAAGCATATGCATTAAATTGTAAATTGAAATTGCATTTAGCTGCATCTTGAAAGATGAAAATATGCTATTTCCGATACGTTTGAAAAATATCGAAGATTGATAACGACTAAAATATTTTCTAACGAAATGGAAAGAGTTTCCTTAGCATGAAGTTTGGCTTAATTGGCGAGCTATTTAATATCGAAGCTTAAAGGATTTTACGGGCTTAAGCATCGAGGGCGTAGGCGGGTAGATAACGAAAACTTTGTTGTTCAATTAATTTGAAGTGGACTTTGCTTAAAACAGTAACTTAGCGAAAGATCTAATTATCGAGATATTTGAAGTTGCAAATTAAAAAGTTTCGGCAAATTGCATGCAAATTTTTGCCCGAAAGAGGAATTAAGCGCGATGCCGCGGCTATTTCGCGCACGCTGCAATGAATGTCGCGCGGATTTACCGTTGCCGCGATGCGTGTGCTCTTAATTAATGACCGGCCACGCGAAACTCCGTCGTTTCCTCGCGGATTAATTCGCCTCGAAGTGTCTACTAATTATCAATGGGGCTCGCGTTGCGCGCTCGTACGGGGTGGGCATCGAAATTCCAGCTGGCGGTGCCGGCGCTTGCAAATCCGCGCGTGCTAAGCACGCACGCGTGTGTACATGCGGGCGAGCGATGCTCTCTGCGTGTGCTCCGTCAGAATAGGGAGAGATCGTGTGTGCGCTGCGCGATCCCCCCCCCCCTCTCTCCCCCAACGAACTCGTTGAGCGTAAACGGGACCGATCGTCCGCGTCGCGGAAACCGCTTGCGGTGCTAACGTCACGTTCCACAGGGCGTCTATAATAGCTCATTAAATTGAATAATCATCGAGGACCCGCAGGGACGCTGCACCTGCAATTTACTTGGTCATTGCGCGCTAAGCTCGAAAGCTTGCTCGGAAACTCGATCGAAAGCTCGCTCGCATCTAACGAATGAGCGAACGATCTGTTGCCCGGCTTCGTATATTACACTCGCCATCCTCGTTTTAAATTACATTGATCTTTAGTCGAGAATCAAGATCGTGCAGACATCCCAATATTTATATTCTTGATCTACACTCTTGATTTGTGGTGGACAATTTTGGGAATTAATTTGTAATTTTCTCTTTTTTTTTTTTTTTTTTTAATTAAAATAAAGGTAATTTTTAATATTATGTCAGATAATATGATGCTTTGCTTCCTCAGTATAGTAATAAATTTAAAAGTTTTCTTTTTATTTTAGAGCTTATACTTTATTACATGCTGATTCTAATTACTTTAAGATCGAGATTGGAAGCAAAAAGATAAACGTATTTCTTATAGCAGGGAGACAACATTTTTGAATAGAGATTAAGTGAAATTTTTACAGTGAAATCACAAGTCAAGAAAATTTATAAACTTTATAAAAAATATTGGTTGTTCTTATCCATTCCAAATTTCTATTTCAATTTATATTAAATGTTTAAAAAATGGAGCATTGAAAAAAATATACGAATAAAGTAGAAAAAACGGGATTATTTATTTATTACGTTTTTTTTTTTTTTTTTATCTATTTCTGCAGAAAGAAAAATTTTTTTTGATACGCTAGTGCGATGTAATCGTCTGCATTAAAGTATACGATACGGAGTCACGTTCCAATTAATTCATATAATAGATATTAATTAGTACCCGCAATTACGAGGGTCACATTCGAAATTGTAATCCCGATCGAAAATTGAATACGACGCACGTGCGTAAGTATGTGCACGTTTCTAGCTGATATTAACATCTCTATGATATAAATTGTTTGCACAATTAAAAGCTTTACATCCGAAAGACATCCTTAATAATTCAATAATATATTTAATAATTGTAACATAATTTAATTACTATATTATGGATAATAAAATGAGATTTTTTATTCTCTTTTTAATCTTAACACCATTAGATACTTAAGAGTATTCTTTACATTTTGCAGGAATTTACTTCTTTCAAAATTACAACCTTTTTTGTTATCATTTAACATTACTCGGATATTTTAGTTTCAATTTTAATTAAAATTTGCGATTACTTACGTGTATATTTAATATTTCTTATTATTTTAAATATTATTGTAATGTCAAAATTTGTAAAGAGTTTATAGTTACTTACCTTGCTTTGAATGCATATTAAAGATTCGTGTGCGTTAAAAAATTATAGCTAATATGCTTCGAAAAACCACGTTTTTTTGATGATTTTTTAAAATAATTTTAAAATGCTTTATTCATTTGAAGAAATTAACAAAATAAATCTGATTAAATAACAAACTAAATTACATCAATTTTATTTAAATCTGAGGCGTTCAAAAAAAAAAAAAAAAAATATATACTTCCGATAAATGAAGACACAGTATATAACTATGTCACTCAAATAGATTATCAACCTCAGAAAATATAAAATTATTTATATAATTCACATTTTATTTTAAAACTGTCAAAATAATTTTCCACTTATTATTAGAGGAAGAAAAGAGATTCACCTTTCCCCGATGCGATGGCAAAATCGAGAATATACTGAAACTGCTATTTTAACGTCTCCAGCAGCTCATTAAATCGAATAATTATCAGGCATAATCGCATTGTGTGGCATATACTCTACTTTATGGCTACCGCATCCATGTATATGTACGCGTCCACGCGCTACGGAATTTTGATCGACTGGTAAATGGATCCCTTGACGACTGCGGATTATTTATTCCCTACACGATTAACGTCATGTAATCAACGATAACGTAATGAACGTATTGCCTAGTACTTGTAATGACATAGTAATGCTGTTCCTCTCTCGCGCGAGATATCGATTATTTCTATCAATCTCCAGGGCAGAGATATTAATTCTTTTACAATATCGATCTGAATATCATCAAAAATATAGATTATTAGCGTATTAACTAATTTTCGATGTGCACGGGGTGTCCCAGAGATTCAATAAAATTTTAGGGTTTTATAGGATATTGAATTTAGAACAAAAAATTTGTCTAAACATAAGTCCGTTAAAAAATTATAGCTAATAAACTTCGAGAAACCATTTTTTTTTTTGATGATTTTTTAAAATAATTTGAAAATGCTTTTATTTCTCTTATTTATATTTTTAATGATATGCCTGATAAAAGGATTATTTTGATAGAATAAATTATACATTTAATAAATCAATATAAATGTTTTTATTATATTTTTTAAAAATATTTTCTGTTTTTTTTAATTTAAATAATTTTTTTATTACAAAATTTTATATCTAAATTTAATAATTTTTTAAATTAAATATTTAAATATTCATTTGAAGAAAGTAACAAAATAAATCTGATTAAATAACGGACTAAATTACATCAATTTTATTTGAATCTGATAAGGTGTTCAAAAAAAAAAAAAAAAAAAAATGAAAAAAGTAAGACAAAAATAGAATCTTGCTAAAATCACTTTCGATGATTTTTGTGCAAAAAAAAAAAAAAACTATGAATTCATAATGCAAACATAAAAATATTATTAACTTTTGATAATTAATTATTTGCAGATAGAATTTATTAGCTGTTTTTATTGAAGCGTTTTTGGACCTATCCTTATACTTTTTTTTTTATCCCAAATCCAATTTCCTATAAGACTCTAATGTTTCATTAACCTGATCTGAAACACCCTGTATATATATGTATATATATCAGGGAAGATAATCGCGCGAGTCAATCAAGAGAGATTATTCGTTTATCTATTATCTGATATAAGAAATTTAATTGGGTAAGTTTAAATCTAAATGGTAAAAATTTAAATTTAAATAGTCTTAAATCACTTATACAATAAATTATTTGGCAAGTAAAGGGTGGCATGTAAAATAAAGCTAACGACTACAAGATACATTAATCGTCTCTTTATTCGACTATATATATATATATATATATATATATATATAATATAATATATATACCTCTGTGTTGGCGAGACAATATTCCGATAAATCGTGGCTTGGCTTGGTACAAGTTGCGTTTCATACTTGATATTACAGGGGGCGGGGAAAGAGGGTGGGGGGAGGAGAGGGGGGCAGTAATTAATTACATCGACGCACAGGTATGCATATCATTAATTGTTATGTATATTATGTATATAACATATGCTGCACGCGCGTGAGATTATTGTACAGTGTGCGATGCGCCATTACTAAACATTCTTCAGTTTGAGAAGAGCGGAGGGCGAGAGGGAGGAGGGGAGGGGGGGGAGGAGGAGGAGGAGGAGAGGCGGGAAAAGGGGAATAATCGAAGATGATATTATTCACAATAGGAGTGTGATAGGGGAGAATAGGTCTGTGTATATCTATGTATACATACAGTGGAAAATATATGAAGGTCAGGCCACTCGTACGCGAGGGACAGTGTTGAGTCGTCCCTCTTTAAAGGCTTAGCCGTCCTTTTCGAGAATCGCCGATTGATTCTCCCGTTCTCAAAGTGTCTGGCGTCGACACGATTCCACAATCGTACTAAATACATGCATATTTTTTTACATATCCTTTTAAATACGAAGTGGATCCTGTCTCTGGAATGATGTAGCGTTCTAGGGCGTCCCTAGCTTAACCGATTTGACACTTGATACTTTTATTTTAATGACTGTACGTAAATGCGTCTGGTATCGATACCTTTACCCGTATGGTGTTCTCAATATGCGTGGCGCTGGTCGATCGATTGGACCGATCGAGGATCCATCATAACGATCGAAGCGCATGGAGATTCATCGATATGTAAGTAAAACATCGCGAAATCATGCCCGAATCATGAAATGATATGTCAATTTGCGACACATTTATACAACTTGCGCGCATTTATCTTGTTACTTCCTGTTTCTCCATTCTTTAACTCGGCAAACAATTCTCAACACGTTTTAAGGGCTTACGTACATTGACAGGTCTAAAATTAGATCGTAATTAAACAAATTTTTATTATGGATAAAATTATATTTTATTAAAAAATGAAAATATATGTCTTGTAAAGTAATCTTTTGAGAATGTCTCGCCAAAGTTTCAATAAAAAATATCAGAAATTGATATTTCCTGGCAGCTATTTTCCCGAACGGTATTTGTAAAAATGATACCAGAGGTCTCTCTGCCCCCTCTCATTTGAAACAAAAATTTTCCGTTAAATTGGATGAAGAAAACTAGTGTTTGTCATAGGATATTTTCGATTTATGGCTTAGTTTTTTTTTTATAAATAAAAAAAGATCTATTTTTAACTCGAAAACCACATTTTTCGTTATGAATCGCTGCTATTTTTTGAAAAAAACAATATTTTTAAAATTAACTATGATAAACACTTTCGAGTTGAACGAGTTTGATTCATCTAATTTAAGGGAAAATTTTTGTTTTTTATTTTAGATGAGCGGGGACGGAGCTATCTCTGGTACCACAAACGTCATTTTTAAAAACATCGGAAAAATAGCTGTCAGGACCTCAATTTTTAATATTTTTTCTTAAAATTTTGGGAAAATATTTTCAAAAGACTACTCTACAAGACATATATTTTTATTTTTTAATAAAACATAATTTTATCCACAATGAAAATTCATTAATTTCGATCTAGTTTTCGATCTGTCAGACGTATGTAACTCCTTAAGAAACAATTTCAAAACAATTTTCCATATTTTTTGTTATATATTTTTACTCATTAAGGTATAAAAATGGATCGAGGTGTACTAATTGCATCAAATGGAGAATTTGATTAATTATGACGAAATGGCCATTACTTTCGTTAAATTTTTTCTTCGATCTTTCCAAATTTGTTCAATTAAATTACATTAATTACAACTCTAAATTTAATAATAATTATATGACAATTTTGTGACTAGCTAAAATCAAATTAAGGTCCTACAATATTAATTCCATTCTTCTCCATTTGTGCATCGTTCGAGAATCGCCTTAATCTAACATTATGAATCATTACGAATTGAAATGGACGCATTTTCGAGCTGTCTCTTCTCAGATATATATTACACAATGTAATACAATATACGTATGATTCTTTATAATTTCTTAACTGTCTCGTATATTATAATCGTCTCGTCGTGTTAAGGACGATTTACATGGTAACAGATAGTCGATACATGTTTAATAAGCGATGGCAACTATAACAATGATCAAAACGATAATCAACAATGATCGGTCAACAGAATTTCATCGATAATTTCCGAAGCACATGAGGCTATCATTATCCGCCGCGATGCGCAAAAGTCGACTCCATTATGATCTGAGATTTTTATTTCTCTTCTTACTTCCAACTCTCTTTTTTACGCTTTACATATATATTTATATATATTTATATA
>JBCEZV010000041.1:2331748-2349230 GCA_039654365.1 Cataglyphis livida | reverse complement strand
TATATTATATAACCCTTGTAAACACACCTACAATCAACAATTTGATAAACCCTATTCCGTAATTTATACAATCTACACATAGACGTTTTTCTCGTTTTTATTAATAATATTTAGATATCGCGATGTTTCTCTCTCTCACACACACACACACACACACACATACCGGCGCGACACTCATGCATGTACACGCACACGCACGCACATAAACTGGCATGTACCCTCACTTATTGTGACTACAACGAGGCCCAATTGCGAATAAATAACGAAACAATCCTGCGAGCCTTGACGGCGACCGACACTTTGGCCCACATTTTCACGTGGCATTAAATACGAAATTTACTATAATATTAATAGTTTTAATTTTATTTGATTTGACTTATATTGTAGTTAGATAGTAGAATATTGACAATTCTATGGCAAGAATTAATTGAAACTTTGATATTAGATGAATCATAAATTTATATTTGTGATGAAATTTAATATAAAAACGTGTAAATAAAGTAAATATATAATTAAAAACTCCAATAAATTTTGTTATAGAAAATTAAAGATTTTCTTTTTTTATGGATGATTTAATCTAGCGATACTGCTATATTTTTATCTCAATTTATACATTCTATTTGTCCTACACACAAAATATATAATTGATTAGCAGTTATTCGTAAAAGAAAATGAAGCGTGTAATAAAAAAAAAAAATTCAATTTTTAATATATAATAATACTTTAATTTTTGTGATTATATTTATTAAGGTAATTGCATTAATAAATCAAATTAGAAAAATTAAAATGTCATAAAAACTGAATTAATTTTATTATTTATTTATTAGAAATATAATAAATATAATACTTACCTTGAGATTTAATGCCACGTGAAGAAGGGATCTGAAGCGAGCCAGTTGCCATATCTTATTACACAGTATTTTATATCTCTGCGAAAACACTTTATTTATGCTGGCCGCGCGTCATTCTTTTCGTACTTGACAAGTATAAAATATTTAACTTCGATACGCGTTAATCGTCCATTCACAATGTAACTGTCAGATGACATAATTGACAACGCTGTTGTAACGAGCGGTAGCAAAAGTGCTGTCATTATGAAGCGTCTCGCATCCTTTGTCTACCAGGAATATTCATTGTCCCATTAAATGGACGACTTTTATGTAAAAGGACCTGAGTGCCTTTACGTCACAAAACTGAGAAACAAGATTCTAAAGTTCTCTCTAGAGGATGTAATATTATTTTGTGCCATAAGAGTAATTTACGGTAAAGTTATAGGAGTTTTAATCTACTTAACAAATCAAGTTACAAGATTTAAGTTTTCGCTATCAATGGGTTAATAAATATTCCAACTTAAAGATATGTATATACATTTATACAGAAAGATGAATAGATCTCTCTTTTTTTTTTCCTCCGTCGTTTTTATATAAACATTTTCTAAGATGTGAGAATATTTCGCAAATATTCCCAAGAGAAAACTCTCGACACTTGGTGCCGTTTATAGAAAAGCCGTCTAAATGGCATAACAACGCGCGGATATCTAATATTGGACTCGGAAGCTTGAAGAAAGCGGATATGGACCCTTGAAACGTCGATATTGATAAGTCATCTTAATAAATAAATCGATGAATGTGAATCGGAAGTTGTGAAAATAAAAAAAAAAAAAAAAAAAAAAAAAAGAATAACGAAGCCGAAGATTTGGCACGTTTCTCTAATCGGGACGAGCAATTATCTCTCTTTCATCTGCGCGCCTCGTCGTCACTCAGCCAAAATTATGTATCAAAATTCGTTTATCGAGTTTCAATGTCGCGTTTTCACGAACCACGAGATCTTCCGAAATTTTGTGCGTATGTGAGTCGCAAATATTATAAATGAATTAATATTATAAATAATTGTAATATTAATTAGAAGTATGAATGATTTAATTCGAACGCAAAAATGTGTGACAGCACGATGTTTTCAATATAATTTTACGAATTTATTCATGCATATAAATGTGTATGTGTGTGCGTTTGCAATTTTTTTCTGCAAACTAAGAAGATATAAATTTGAATAATATTTATATTTAATGTTGACACAAAGTGATGGCAAGTTAATTTATTACTGTTATTTCCCGTGCTAATATTTTTCCACGTGCGAAGGATTCTTGTGATGTCAGCTCTGAATATTTATAACTCGAGATTTGAATTCTCTTGACAGAAAATTCGGCAGTGTGTGTGTGTGTTAGCTATTTACACACAAAGTACGGTTTTATTTAGAAAATTCAATTTTCCACTTTTTGCACGAGAGCACATATCGATATCTCTTTATCGTGAAAATTTTTTTCAATCGAATGGAATGAGCGATCGCGTCCTCTCGAGTTTGATAAGGTACTTCGCATCGATTCTCGGTCTAGAAATATATAAGATGTTTACATTTTCAGAGCACATATGAAGCAAACATAGAATAAAACATGTGTGCTGCATGCTGGAGAAATTAGAAGTTTAATGCAACTGTCCGAATAATGTCGGGATATCAGAAAAAGAAACATTTCCAATCATGCGGATCAACTCATACATATGTATTTAATAACGAAATTGTCGATAAAAATATTTCAGTACGGTTGCTCGCGCCATGCGAATATGTTAATGAAAAAGATTTTCAATTACCGTCCTGTCATACGCGTTAATATTTTTTTTCGTCTCCCTCGAACATAAGTAAATGTGGATATTGTTATACAAAGTATAAAAGTAGAAGTGTCATCCCCTTTCTTATAATTCCGGGGATGCCTCAGCATCTGTCAGGCAGGCGAAATTCCGAAGAATTGATTAGATTTGGTAGACGAAAATATCATCAAGGGCAATTCTCGTTTGTTTGGCCTGAATTTAGAGAAAACGTATTGCCAATTGGAAATTGAATTTCCCAGGATACGAGGCGATACGTTTATTGCGTGCGTCACGCACTAAGCTCAGCGCTCCGCGTCGCTCTCGATCGTCGTAAGTAAAATCGTCCCTGGATTAGGCACCGATACGAGCAGCGGCTCGTTCCACTTGATCGCGGCTAATGCGAATTCGACTCGATGGCAATTCGCGCGTTAATTAAACCTTGCGCGATTTCTCGCGCCGCAATGGCTGCTGTCGGGGGTGCTGTTTCCTCCGGCATCGAGTAGCGACTCGACGTGAACGACGTTCGCGTAATTGATTCCGCGTGTAAAACCCCCTCCCCTCGCCCACTCTCTGATCTGACGTTTCGCATGCGAGCTAAAAAAGTCCGGCGGCGGCTTTATAATTATGCCATTGGGATGGGAGGGGAGGGGGGGGGAGGGGGAGTGATGCGTGGCGAGACGCGGCTACTAACGAGATACCTCGTTAAGCCGCAAACGGACAATCCGGGGGTAGCGGCGCGATGACGAAACGAGCAAAATCTCACAATCTTTGGTATTGCCGTGAACGTTTCGTCGATATTCGTTAGACTGTTAATTTACATAGGCGTTAAGTGGAAGAGCGGCTACGTTGGATCGATTTTACACGACGTATACGTACATATGGACGGTTTTTATTGAAGTAAGGATATATATTAAAGGCATCGCCTATGAATTAAAATTGAAATAGATCCCTGGAAATTGTTTCTCGAGAAGAAAGATGTGATAGTACTCCATGCCAAAAGATTAATTCGTGATCATAATAATATATAAATAATCTTAAACAAATTAATTACATAAAAATTTATCTATTAATAAATTGATATTATTTATTTATTTATTATTAAAAATATATATGATTAAACGATGCAATTTTATTTTTATAAAAAAAAAAGTGCAAATTTGTTTACTGCTCTTTAAGTAAAAGATGAAGTTGCGTTAATACATTTTTTTATATAAATATTCTTTAAAATCTGAGGAAAATAGGTAAAAAAAAAATTTCGATCAAAAATATCTTCGACAAAATTAAAGATATAAAAGTCGTCCATTTGTACTTTCATCTCGAGTTTTTCAACTCACATTTTGTCTCACAAGTGCCGCATATTTTTACATGTGATGTAATTTATATTACTTATGACTCGATTTGAATCACGTCGCTTGTTAATCGGTGTTTCTTGATCTCCAAGTTTCGGTTTCTATTTCTATGCATGCGGAAATTATTATTAACATCTATTCTCGCTTTCTCGTTTCGAAATAAAATTTGATGAGATGCCCTTTATGTTCATTATCAAAATGCGAGCTGGGCAAGTGTTTAATTATCGCATGAATCGACGGTCAGAGACTTCGAATTCCACAATTGTAATTTTATAATTCGTTTTTATGCCGCAAATAAAATGAATGATAAAAAGGTAATTATTTCTATTAAAAGAAAATTGGCCGGTAAAATGCCGCTATATTTGCTTGAAAAAATAATCGAATTTATATCATAATTCGTCTTCTAATTTCCACGGAAAAGTAAATAAATTCATTATTAAAATAAATTCATTATATTTCCGAAGTACATTTTATTCAATTTCAACATATTATTGTTTCGAAAGTAAATATATAAAATATATTTTAAAAATATAAAATTTACTCCCGATGATAATAATATGAAAATTTCTATATTTTGCAATTTTTTACTCATCGATTCAGTGAAGTTTTTTATATTTTAAACGTATCCTTCAGCAATGTGGCGCATAATAATTAATAATTATTCTTCCGTATGACCTATTGTTATCAACGAAGTATCGATCAGACAGATTTTTATGTAGACGACAAACATGGATCGTCGAGAACGCGACTCGATCGGATTATTTCGCCGCAATCTCTTTTGGAGTTAAAGCCAGAGACTCGAGCTCGTAATAAACGTATTTTGAGAGTGTTTAAAAATTAATTCCGTCTATCTTACGTCGAAGCGAGCAGATGCAGAGCGACTAGGATGATGGCGATGATCGCGGGCAACGCGCTCTCTCTCGACGTAGTGGAGGCCGAATTATCGTCTGGGTCGAAAGCCGGTTCTAGGGTAGATCCCGTTTCCCTCAAGGGTCCCTGATGCACGTGATTCAGTCTGTGATCGCGCTCGCCGATCGAATCGCCCGTATCGTCGTCCGATCGACGGTCACCCGTCTTTTTCGAATGCTTAGGCAGCTCCATGTCTATAACAAATGGAAAAATAGCATCTTTCTGAGTAATTATGTTTTTTGCGGAATTATTTCTTTAGCATTTTTAAATATGTCATTTTAAAATTCACTTTGTACTGTTTAAGGAAAATTGGACATCTATATTGTTTAGACACTTTTTTTTTTTAAGGATGTATATGTCATATGTTGAAATATTGACAAAAACATGAAAATATCGAAGATTGTTTTATCATTTCTTCTGAATATTTATGCAAAATCTGAGCACATTTCTTTCAATAGTTTGGAAATTATTTAAGTTTAAAGTTACTATTGATTCTTATGGAAAATCGTGTATTTTGACAAGGAAGAAACATTGCCAACGAAATAAAAATTTTTACATGTATAAAGAAAACTCTAATAATAAATATTTACACAAAACTTGATTTAAATTCACTTCGTCGTTTAAAAGTTATTTACTAAAAATTGTAAAAATATTATTTCTCTTTTTCTCTTTCTGCAAACTACTCGTTTTTCTTTGTTTATTGCGATTTATTTCAGGAAGAATCACGATTAAAAATTTTTGTCACAAATATAATATAAATTTGTCCTGAGAAAAATATTAATTATAATTATTTTCTTCTACGAAGACATCGAAAGTCATATTATTTTGTGACCTATTTTGTTACTTTAATTTTTTTTTATAATTCTTTTTATATTCTTTTCTTATAATTTTATTTATTTTATTTTTCAAACAATATAAACAAAATGTTTTTTTTTTTTCTATTTTTGACAGTTCTTTGCTTCTATTGTGCAAGCAAAAATTGAAAATTTTCTTAAAATTGTCTTTCTCTTTTTTGATTTCAAATCTCCAATGCCTTGTCAATGAATCGCTATGCTCGCAGAGAGTCATGGGAACGTGAAAATTAAGCAGTGATTTTTACAAGTTGCCGAGTTGATGTAGAAAATGTTGAAGTTATCGATATTTATCGCCGCGCAATGAGAGAGTGTCAAGTTTGCAGTTTCCTTCGTTATTGAATTCGAGGCACGATCGTCGAAACATTATTTCAACTGTGGCCAACCAGTAGTAGTCGACGATACGCGCCCGAGTAGATATCATTTTTTTCTCCGCACGTGCGGGGCCTGGATGGAGGATATCGCGCGATGTTTTTACGCTCCACGTCACCCGATACACGCGAGGTGAATAAAAGTAAAGTGAGATTTCCTTTTTTGGAAATTGTATCGCGATAGGAGTGCAGCTTGTGTCAAAAAAAAAAAAAAAAAAAAAAAAAAAAAAACAAACCAACCGTTTTTTCCTTTTCTTTTTTTTCTTCTCTCGCTTTGAAAAAAAAAATTTTTTTTTCAAGGTGAAACCTATATTTCGCATTTGCGAACACGACCACGCGCGAACGTAACTTTCTCTTTGACATTTATCGTGTATCTCTCAGCAGCACTAAATATTCACGGCACGTTACATTGAAATTCAACGAGCGAATGATGAGCAAGTCGATACGTGATAGCGAGTAACGCGAAGTTGCCGGAAGGGGGAGGAAGGGCAATGATATGAAGCCTCCCCCGCTATCTTTCTCATGTTAGAATCAATCGTACGCCTGGCTCTTTAGGAAATATATAGCCGACGTTAATTTCCTGTAGACTCGATATACCGGGCAGCTGAGACACGCTTAGTCTCGCGATGTGATTAAATTATATATATTTTTTAAATTCCATTATTCTCATCCTGGCAGAAAAAGGCGTTTCGACTCAAACAATGTTTCTGACGTACGTGACAGTTACGATATAATTATTGAGGCTTGATTCGACGTTAAACGCTTGTGACGTTATCCCATTATCCGAATTATAATGGAATTACACCGGCGTAACCGAACTCGCGCGTAACGTTAGAATGTTTAACTCCCTCCTATGTTGATTATACAGCTTCGACGAAGCTACCAAATACCAAAATCACCGGGCTAATTGACAAGATCGCGTTTCAATGACACTGAATTAGGTATCCCTCTGCTAGCTACTGCCACTTATTATACGCAGCGCTCGAATCCTGCAGAGCGAGACGAAAGTTTTTTTATCCTAATTTTTCCTTTCGCTCCCCCGACTCCACTTAATAATAATATCGCAAATGAATTTAATTCGTACGTTGAGTAGGTATATGAATTCTCTATGCAAAAATTTCACCTTTGACTCGCATTAAAAAATTCACACTCATTACTCTGAAATTTGAAACTGCGCTTTTTACTCATATTTTTAATATGAAGCATTTTCATGATTAAAATTTACCCAGCAAAATTTAATTTGTTAAATATTGATCGCGTGACTGTCAGGCAATTCTTTCAAAAATAAAAATTTATTTCTCCCCAAGCCCGCGACCCCCTCCCCCGTGTTCAACCGCTTCGAACGAAGAGACAGGCTGCGGTAGAGACCGGTGGTTGGAAGAACTATAAGAAGAAGTAAGAAGAGTGTGCGCGTGTGTGTGTGTGTGTGTGTGTGCACGCGTGCGGCAGCCCGTCGAAATAGCAGTTTAGCACTGATAACACTTGGCAGACTTTTATCGATCATGTCTGGCAACAGATGGCTCACCCAATTCCGGACGGCGCGTTTTGTCTGGCTGGCTGATAAACGATAACTAATACGAGACACATGGAGGAGGAGGGGGAGGGGGGGGGAGAGAGTACGCGGGGGGGGGAGGGGAGGGCGCGCGTAGGGTGGCGAGAGCGGCGAGCAAGAAGAGAGATAACGGCGGGATGGTGGCCGCTACGTTAGATATTGTTTCACCGGTCTTTTAACCGATGAACGACGTGACGCCCCGATGATCCTCGCGCTATTGTTCCGCAGCGCTTTTTTTTGACAACGCGCAACTTACGCCCCGGCTGATCTAAGAAGTCATTATTGGAAACACAAGTGATGCTTGGGGAAAATTGCTCACCGACGTTGATATTTCCTCGATAGTAGCGCTTCTCTTGTTTACACAAGACAAAGATGTTATTTTTAATTTCAAAGTAATATATATTTGGAATAATTTTTTTTTTTTTTTTTTTTATATACAAGGCAAAGATATTTCTTAATTTCTTTCTCGAATTATTAGACGTCAAATTATTAAATATGTATTTAACAATTATTTAACAATTATTAAATATATGTTGGTTGGTATTGTACTTGCTTAGAAATTTTTTTTTTTATAAAATTTTGAATTTTTTAAAAAAGGGTGTTCTTCTAACTTTCATAAATTTTGAGATATCGATCTAAATATTTTTACATGAATGAAGTATCATTAAAGGATGGTTGGTATCGAATATGATGAGATTTGATGAAGTTCATTTTTTATGAAATTTTGAATTTTTAAATAAATGTCTGTGTGTGCTCTAAGTTCTACAAATTTTGAGATATCGGATTAAATATTTTTACATGAATAAAAATTAAAAGATGGTTGATATTGAATTTGTGAGAATTGGTGAAAAGCTTTATTTTTTATGAATGTTGAATTTTTCCAAAAAAGATTGCTTTAACTTCCTCAAATTTTTGAGATATCAAAAAAGTGTATTTCGCAAATTTTGAGATATCGGTCTAAATATTTTTAAATAAATAAAGTATCGTTAAAAGATGGTTAATATCGAATTTGATGAGAATTAATGAAAATTCTTCATTTTTATAAATTTTGAATTTTTCCAAAAAAAAATTACTCCAACTTCCTCAAATTTCGAGATATAAAAAAATAAAAAAAATGTTCCGCAAATTTCGAGATGTCGGTCTAAATATTTTTACATCAATAAAATATCATTGAAGGATTGATATTGAATTTTGGACGTACTTGTAATTTACGATTTCTGACGTTATAGAGGAAAAGAAGTAAAATTATGAGAAGGCAATGTGCAAGTTTCTAATGTACACAATTTTTTTACTCGTCAAATTTATGCAAATGTAATGTCAATTGATTAATATGTACGCGCGAAATTCGTTATGAATCGTCCTTTATGAATTATGAAACACAAAACGGCGAGGGGGATTTTTGAAATATTGAAAAGTCTCCTGTATAATATCGCAGGAGAAATCAAAATCCGCAGACTCTCTTATAATTTAAAGCAACGCGATCTTCATCCCGGAGATACGCCGCGACTCCGATATCGAGTCGCCATTTATCAAGGTAAATCCATAATCCCGACCGCGCGCAATCTGTGACAGGAACATCCCCGGAAGGGCGGTGGAAAAGGGGACACGGAAAAACCGGCACGGTGCGGATAGAAAAGAGGGACGGTGGGGAAAGGGGAGGGGGTGATGAAGGGGTAGGACGAAGGCAAGGGGTGAATGGAAAGCTCAGATATTGTTTCGCGGACTTTCGATCCTCGACATGACGCGCCAACCTACATTCTCTTACGTAGCCTTTTGTCATTCTCGCCTTCATCGTGTAGCGCCCTTAAGTCCACCGAATCCTTTTCCTCTCTCTCTCTCTCTCTCTCTCTCTCTCTTTCTCTCTCCGCCCCTCCCCCTTTCCCCACGACGTGGGCGAGCGCGCGATCCTTTTATCCTGTTCTTCGCGTCCCGTTTACACCGGCGATTTAACGGTTAATCCTTCGAGCTTATCTGATCGCGTGACTTCAACGAGAAGCTCGAGCATGCCAGGATAACATCGCGCTTCCTCGTCCGCCCTTTACACGACAGCGCGATAAAATTGCCGTCATTAGGGTTGCACGCTCGCAAGCCGTGGGGGGTAGTTAACTCGCGAATATCGGACCCGGCTTTGTCCCACTTGTTACGTCGTTTTATCCGCGCTACGATTAAGTGATGGAGGTAAACCGATGATGAGACTTTTTTCTCGCGTAAGAAGCATCGCGACGAAAATTTTACACGTGCATCAGTATTTTTTTTTTTTCTTTTTTTTTTTTTAATAACGCAATTCATCTTCTCTCCTTGAATTTCTTCGATGCATTTAATGCGATAATAACGCAGTAAATTGTTCCTCCATTATGATAAAATAATTTTTGGACGGATCATTGTATATGAAAGTCGCGCTCTGCAAGGATGCTAATTAAATCGTAAAAAAATGCCAAGGCATTTTACAATTTTTAGGAAATACACAATGTACAGGGTGACGAATTGCGTTGAGCAACGTAGTTTTCAAAAAATGATTGCAATTCCTGTGCTGATTGCAATAAAAAACATTTTAAAAACATATACCAATAATTCATTGGCGCAAGTTAATTTTTATTTTATTAATAATATTTTTGAATTATTAAAATACTATATATTTGTTTCATACTTAAAGTAATAAAATTTGACAAATCTCCTTTACAAAATGGCATTTCATTTATTTTGTTCGGCCTATTTCTTGAGCCTCTTTCATAACCATTTACTTTTGACGCAATCCTAATGAACACCCTGTATATTGCAATATGTTTTCGAAAAGAGACAATGAGAATTAGATGCGCGCGTACAATTTTTTATTGAAGAAGATTATAAAATAGTAAAGCGCATATCGCGTTCTTTGTGAATAATCAACATTAATGCCAAAAACAGAGAATAATTCTGTGAGTACGTTCTATACTTTATTGCAATATTACCGTCATAATCAATATCTATTTCATCATTTATTTAAAAGCGCGAGATCGCGTGTAATGAATCGTATCTGTCGCATTTATTAAATACATCATTTTATAGCGATTTTCTGTATCATATATTATATACAATCGGCGCCGTATATCAATAACGCGATCAAATCTGTCATATGTCGTTAAACAATAAATTCACAAAAATATCATTTTGTTTAATATTGCAACAAAATGAAACCGTCGCTCTTGTAAAAACGAAAATTTACATTTTCCGGCAACTCGTGTGACAAAAAGTTTTAAATATTACCAGCAATAAGATTACACTAATTAATTTAGAATAAATTTTGATGTATTTTTTTTTTTTTCCTCGAAACCGCGAGTTTGTTTCAATTGTTTGCAATTGAATAATAATATTCTCTGTAATTTGATCAATCACTGAATATAGATAAAAAATTGTAAAACATTCTCTCTCCTTCTCTTTCTCATAATTGAACGAATTGATTACATACGGTCGTTGTGTTATGCTAATGTAAGTGCAAGCTCGTAGAGCGTTCGCAGCTTCGCCGAGTTTCTTTCTCGCGCTATAAAGCGGAAAATTATGTGATGGAATCCGATAAATAAACTGTGGAAAAAAATAAGGATGCACGTTCGCGGGAAAGTAGCGGCAAGTTATGAGCGCACTTACGGCTGATGACATACCGGCGAGAGAACGGCGTCGTCGGCGAAAAATGTGCCTTTTTTTTTTTTTTTTCGTTCGTTTTTCGGTTGTAGAGAGGTGTCAGCATACGCATCGTAAACGGATCGTAACGTTCAATCAACGTGAAGAATTACGAAGCACCACTCATGACGATTTATTATTCCCGCAGCATCATCCGCCGCGATGCACGACTTATCGCCGTGCTATTCAAGTTTTAAATTATAATAATATTATTTATTTATTTATTTTATTTATTTATAAATTATTTATTTTATTTATTATTGACATTATTTTTATTTATTATTATATTTTATTTTTATTATTTTATTTATTCTCGATATTATTATTATATACATTTTTTCTATTTATAATATTTACATTACATTAAATTAACAGCGAAAAAAAAAAAATATTTTTTTTTTAATTAGAAAATATTTTTTTTAAATAGAAAAAATGTATATAATAATAATATCGAGAATAAATAAAATAATAAAAGTAAAATATAATAATAAATAAAAATAATGTCAATAATAAATAAAATAAATAATATATAAAAAAAAATAAAAAAAAAAAAATATTTTTTTCGCTGTTAATGTAATGTAATGTAATGTAAATATTTAATGTAATGTAAATATTATAAATAGAAAAAATGTATATAATAATAATATCGAGAATAAATAAAATAATAAAAATAAAATATAATAATAAATAAAATAAATAATATAATAATATAATAAATAAAAATAAGAAAAGTAAATATAATAATAAATAAAATTATTTGTCATTTACAGTGATATTTAAAAATGATGCAATTTTTTTGTGATTATTTCTTCGAATATATAAATTTTTAAATGATCATCGACTAATTAATTTATTACTATTATTATTATTGAAAGAATTTTATGATACCTTGCGATTTGAATTTGCTGTATAGATTTCTATATAGAATGTAAAAGTTAATATTGTACAATTTAAGCAAAAAGAATGTTAAAAGCAGGCAAAGAAAGAGAAGAAAGAGTAGATTCGTAATCACGTTTCAACCGATAATATGGTAAATATATTTAAAAAATTATTCACTCAGGTATTTCATTGATGTACGCCGGCAGTGGATGGTGGTATTTTGCGGACGCACAATGGAAGCGAGAATTCCATAAATATTATACGGAGAGTACAATATTATCTGCATCGTGAAATAACTTACGGTTACGACGAGACGGTGGCTAAGAAACTGCGGAAATTCCGATCTGTCTCACTGGTCCCTCCGATATCTTAAATAATAAAACTCGAGGGGAACTTAATTCTCTGCAAATACCGATATCTACTTGCAATGACGGTCGCGTGCGGTTTCTTCGAGATAAATTCCTGAGATTATCAAAATGACGAGATGGCGTTTAAAAAGATTACACAAGCGTGAAATATTCCTGGTTCAGATTTTCACCTGGCTTTTTATCAAATCATTTTTTTCCTTAATCCTCGCCAGATAATCACATCAAGTTCGCACTAAATCACACGACAGAGTGAAAAAAAAAAAAAAAAATAAATAAATAAATAAATAAATAAAAAAATTAATAGAAATATTTTGACTTTTATAAGCGACGCTGTTATTGCATTCGCGCAATTAAGTTCCCTTCCGTAGGATCGGGCAACGCAGAAACGACAAGCGAGCACCTAATTCCATACGTAAATCTAACCGTTGGCCATTTCTGCGGCGACGTGTCGTTACGGGGCGACGAGAAAAATGCCATCGTGTTGCGTAATGCACGAGACGATCGTTGCCGTCGATCGTTCCTGCGAGATTGCGACGTATTAAATCGCGCGTGTAATGGAAAGGACGATGTCGCAGTGATACGCCATACTTTCTCGCCGCCGAGATACGCGCAGCTGCGACCGCGCTAAGATACACGTCAGTGGTATCCTGGGCTCTTTCAGATCTCTTACAGAAAAGTATTCACTTTTGAAGACTTTAAATAGATTTTATAAAATGTGCGGATCCGCATAAAATTTAATCTCTTCTTTGTAAGAAATTCATTTTTATTCAATTAAAGTGTTATTATTCGATTTTCTTCGATACTTTCAATATCTTGCAGTCAGTTTTTCAAATTACGATTATTCAGTAATAAAGTTTGTCTTTCGCTAATCTCTTTTGTATCTAAAATCTGTTTTCATATATGCTTTTTATACGATTATATTAAAAAATTATTAAAAATATTTAAAAAATTATTAAAAAAAATTATTAATCACCCCTATATTAAAAGAAAAATATTAACTCTAATATTAAAAAAAAAAAAAATATATTAAACACTATTAAAATTTCTAAAATCTTTTTAATAAAGAGTTTATATTGGTACAATGATGATTTGCGTGTGAGTAAAGTTTTTCGAGATTCTTTGGTGGAGCTCTAGCTCGCGGACAGATTTTTTTTTGCCTTGCAATTGCACCGAAACTCACCGTAAAGCCGGATGTTCCCCTCAGCATCGCCGATAGAATTTTTCGAGATGCATTTGTAGCCACCAAGATCGTGCTTCTGCAGGTTCATGATCACTAGTCGCATCTGTACGCTGTACACGGATGTTTTTATCTCGGACATCGCGTACTTACTGTTGCTGATTATCATTTCGTCTGCAAAAAAACACGTTTGACAAATTAAATCGTGCGATGAGAAAATATAAATATATGTAAAAAAAGAAAAAAAAGTGTGTAAAAACTTCGCGCTCTGATAATTATTTCTATTAACGACGAGAAATATTTTATTGAGAATTATTAAAAATGTTCTCAATGGGAATAAAATGTGCTCAAAGTAATTCTGTATCTGAACTTGGTATAAGTATATTTACTCCTGCAAGTGAATCGAACGACAATAACTGTACTGATTGCGCTGTTCTATTACCCGATTCTCGGGTCCAGTAATTAATGGCCTTAGGTGACGCTTCCACGTGACAGACCAACGTGACGTTAGTTCCGATCGGAGCTCCTACCAGCTGGTTCGGTACTTGGACCATCGGATGAACTGCAATCCATAACAACTCGATCAGTCGCAATATACCCTATCCGGGGCTTGTGGGACACAACAATATCGCTGACACATCCGCGCGCGCGCGCGCGCGCGCACACGGTTCTCCGCGAACTAATTTCTCTAATTGAACGTCATCGTTCGTATATAACGCCACAAAGGATATTTTTCCGATTCCTTTCAAAGCGGAGATTTCGGGATACGAGAACAACGGACGCGTATTGCGCGCTACTTGCGCGATTCAATCGCCTTACCTCGCCATTACATTGTGGTCTCTTTGTGCGAGTGCGTCATTAGCGAGCTGCGTGCACTTTACGCTAATGAAACACGCTGACAGATTGTCATTTAGCAAGCGAGCAGAAAGGGGCACTCTTTGCCTCTCGCTCTCCCCCTCCCCTCTCCTCTCCTCCCCCCCCCCTCCCGTTATCTCTTTTTCTCTCTCTCTCTCTCTCTCTCTCTCTCTCTCTGTGTCTCTCTCTTTTTCTCTCTGTCTCTTGATAACCTCTCGCTACCGTTCGTTTCGAATATCGTAAGCAGCTTTCTGTGAGCTGCTTACGTTTTAACAGACGACCGCGCCGAGCACTTCTTCCTGCGACCGAAGCTCGGCCAACGTTGTGTCGTCACAAAGCGCTTACAGTAGATTTTACAGCGGCTACTTAGCTCCACCGCGATGTGAAATTTTGTTCCCGGGAAGGAAAAATCCGTATTCCCATTGAACCCTCTCATTTCTAACGTACACCAAGTACACAGAGTGAGAAAAATTTCTCCACACATGAATATAATATTCTATGGTATTGTCTTGACAACATCATAGTCATCGTCGATAATGAAATTGATACAGTCGCTTATTACTTATACTCGAATAAGATAAAAAAATTAATTTTTCCAAATAATAATGAATAATAATGTACGAGAGAGAAAGAGAGAGAGAGAGAGAGTAATATAAAGTTATTCTTTTAATAGTTTAGTTTCCTTTGATCATTCTGTAATAAAGTATGTAAAAATATTTGACGAAATATATAAACACACACTTCACCCATATATATATATTAAAAAATATTTTTTTTTTTTTATAAAAAAAACCGATTTAAGAGATGATACCTTCCAGACGGCACACAAAAGCCAAAAGACATCTTAATAAGGACGATAAGACGTCTTTAAGTCATTTTTTAGAAATCTTTTAGGGATATATATTATTCGGCAGACAATATAATCTATAGATTATTAAGAAATTTGTGACAATCTATAGATTATTAAAAAAAAAAAGATCTATAGATTCTATAGAAATCTGTTCTATCTAAATAATCTATAGATTATTAAGAAAAATTATTTAAGAGATTGTGACAATATATTGTGACAATTAGGGATAACAATAAGGATGATATTTATTTGCGTAAAAATCCTGAATAAGGACGATCTTATATTCACAGGAAGTTCTAAGCTTCGTGGAACGATTTTGTATGGGTGTCATTAAAATATAACATTTCATAAGATGGGCCGTAATAAAGATTAAATCGGCGATATTGATAGGCGAGTGAGGATATTGCGTAACGTAACAGATAAATTAAGATGATGGCGCGAGATAAACTGGCCGTTTCTTCGTCGAGTCTTCGCTCGACTCTTTATCTCGGGCGCCGCTTGGGAAATATATGCGTTCGCGACGCGCTTGTGCACACTGCAAGACTGCAGCGGCAGTACCGAGACTTTTATATGAGAAAAGGGAATATGCAAGAGAGCGTTGGTCGCGGCAGGTGCAGCCATAAGTCAGGTACATCGATATACCCCGGTACGTAAATATCTGGATAATTTGGACGCCGGTGCACTTCAACAAGGTAAGTCGTTCCAGCAAGGAACGACTTTAGCCGCACAGAAATTCTCGTATCAACGTAATCGCGAGGCGATTACGAATAATTGGCAATTATTCGTCGGTTGCAGCGGCAAACGCGAATGAGCGGCCAGAAAATATGCCGGACGAATGATCAAAACGCGAAACACAACAATGGAACTCTTGGGCAGGCGTTAATTCGAACGCGCGGGCTCTCTCGGCAATTCCGGATGAACAATTATGCGCCGAATTGAATCACGTCCTCGCCCCTAAGCACAACCGCGCGTTATATATATATATATATATATATATATATATATATATATATCGCGAGAATTGATTTATGAATCCCTTCTGGTCGCGGCTGGGGAAATGTGTGTGTGAGAGAGAGAGAGAGAGAGAGAGGGAGAGTGCGTTTTAATTGTTTCGATTTGCCGGACGTGTTTGGCAAATCCGTCGCGTGATTTTCCGGCAGATTTACGCGCGAACTTTCGATCCGTCCGCAGCGGCAGAATGGCGATTTCGCGCCACGCGAAATGTAGAGTGATGAATATTCGCGCTGGGAATTCTTCGTGTAACGTTTAGCCTGGTACGTGACGATAGGCGACGCGGTTTGCCCGGATAACAAACAGCGAGATCGCTCGACATTACTCTTAATTGTGAATGAGCCCGCGACAAACGCAAATACGTCGCGCGTTTCGCCGCCGGTCATTTCGCGGCGCAAGCAATTGCGTGTCGGGATGCAAATTCTTCCCGCGGATTTTCACGTGTTATTTAATATAATTATGTAAGAATAAAAATGTATATTTCAAAGCCCTCGTTTATACAATCGATAGTTTCCTGCCGTAAATATGGCTCCTCATTATATCGAGCTCTTTAAATTGTTATGCGCATAAAAGCTGTCAGGATTGTTTTCATAGACTCTTGAGTTTATTGAAATTTTTTTTTTTTTATGAAATATGGAAATATAAATGATATAAATATATTTTCAATGCTGATTTTAGCGTTAAATTAAATTTTATTTAAATAAAAATTAATTTGATTGGCAAAAGAGTCTATTTTCATACTCTTAAGAATTTTGAAGATTTATGTGATTTACGAGGATAGATTGAAAAGTTTCCGAGCAAGAAAGAGCAAATTTCAATATTTGTCTAATAGATGGTAGTGAAAGAAACACAAAGAGTTAAGTTTGATGTCATTCTAACGATTCGTTTGTTTCTGACAGCTTTTAAAAGTGACAGTTTGTCAACAATAGAGAAATTCGAGTGAACTAAGTACGAATTAATTCCACATCCGCCCTAGATTTGCGATTTTTTCTTGTTTTCCAAATTAAAAAAAAA
>JBCEZV010000041.1:2253993-2267312 GCA_039654365.1 Cataglyphis livida | reverse complement strand
ATATAAAAATTAATTTGATATTTAAGAACATGACGTATTTATTTGCTTAAAAAATAATTTTATATAATTGCTCTTTTGGCAACTTTTCGGAATTATTTTAACGCAAGCAAATTGTACTATTTTAATTTATTATCGACACAATTGTCAATGGTTGATGGATAATCAATAGTTATGTAGCGAGTGTAGTACATTTCTACTCTCTGTTGGTGGAATTATGTCAAGATGGAGTACGGCTGAGGTTAAATCGAATTTATAGCATTGAACCGATTGTTCGAGCAGTTAATCGGTACATCAATCACAGAAAAAGGAAAGAGCAATTACGCAGCGATACACAAGCTATTAAGCTTTTATCACGATTCTTTAAGAGGTAACAGTATTCAGGATAGCCATATTCGAGATCAAACATTAGATAAAAACTATTTAATTATTATATATAAATAAGTAAACCGTTAATAAAAACACAAATTTATTTTCTGTCTTTCTTTTCGTTGTTAAAAGAAATTTTAAATGGATTAAATATATTTTTTAAATTATTTTAATAAAATTTATTGACATTTAATCGGTTTAAGAGAGAGATCTGATAATCGAAAATATTTTTAATCGGACATAGAGATAATCGGTTTGCCTCGCTGTTTGTTACGCGTGACATAAAACACTACTTTTGATTATTCTTTTATTCCATTATTAAAATAAAAATTTATTTACGTGGCAAAGGAGAAAGTCACCGGCGGAATTTGATAAATGCTTGGCCATCCATATATTTAGATATGTGATACTAAGATAGAATAACCCGATGCGATAAATCTCGCAACGCAGTACAAGATGAAATATTTGTAAAAAAGAAAAAAAAAAAAAAAAAAAAAAGCGCGATCGCTTCTCCTCTATTCACTGCTATTGGATAAACATTCGGGCAAGAATCTGACAGCTCGACGGTCGGCGCTTCCCGCGAGCAAAGTGGTATACTCGAGCCGCACTTTATTTATTTTCCGGACTGCGAAATATAACAACACCGTTGCATCTGCGTTATTGCTCGTTGTCGGACACAACGGATTTCGTATTGGACACCTTTCACGATGTATCGACTCCCCGCGTCAATCGCAATAAGCGCGTAGCTCGATGTAATGGACCGCGAATGATATATGTGACAGATGGTGGCTGTTCAAATTGTGCATACGCATCTCGATTTTCTTATGTATTGATTGCTACGTGAATATAAATGCACTTTGGCAAATTTTCTTCAAGATGATTTTTCAAGATAAATTTTTGAACATAAATTATTTTTACATATTACGACTGTATAACGAATAACTTAAGATGCTAAAAATAAATAAATATTATTGAAATAAAATTTAGAATTTCTCGAGATATTGTTGGAAGTTTGACTAAAAAACTTGGGAGAGCTAACTTTGCCGGGTAATACTTATAAAATACCCATTGCATATTGAACATTACTTATTTCCTTTGCGAGTTTTATATGCACAATACGTAGTTGGAAATGTGAATAGCGTGTCTCGCGCATTTCTCGGGAAATTCTAGATTTCACTCGCGTCAGTTTTCTCGAAAATTCCGTCGAGCCGTGGCGAGGGAGAAGTTCCTCTACTAAGGGAAAAAGTTGGAGTCACTCACCGATTGGCACGTTGACAGCGAAGAGAACGACAAGGGCGCGATGGTAGAGCATTGTGCGCTGCGATGAGGAAAGAGGGGAGCCGAGGAGCAAATCGTCGATGGCAAAAACCAGGCCCCGCTCCCTTTATCTACTTAACCCCGTCATCTTCTGCGCGTACCGCCGTTTCCGGTGCTCTGACGCATAGCATGCCTGAAACAAGTAGTATAGGTCGATCATTTACCCGGACATCGGCCATCCGTCCTGTTCGTTGTCGCTCGCCGCTTTTATCGTTCGTTTCCAGCGAGCGAACTTTCCGTCTTCTCTCCTCGTCGGCACGTTTGCATCTCGAGACCTTACCTATCACCGGTGTCGCCGCGTCGCCTTCGCGTTCTCCGGTCGAGCGTATCGCTTGATGACATTCATCGATCGTATCTCGACTAACTTTGCTAAGAGCGACGTTAATTTCGCGCTGACCTCTAAATAAGAAATTACTTTGACATTTTGGACGCCCTCCCTCCCTCCCCCTCCCCCCTCCCCCCGTTTACGGTCACTGCGCGATTAATTATATCAGTGCAATTGCGCGCCCGTGTCTGTTTCTTTGTTCCAGAAATACAAATATATTATTTATTACAATCAAAACATTTATCTATCTAATAAGTGTCTTAGCATTGATATTTTTTAATTAAAATTTTAGGAAGATATTTTCAAAAGACTACTCTACACGACATGTATATTCATTTTTTAATAAAACATAATTTTACCGGCGATAAAAATTCGTTATTTCGACCTAGGTCTGTCAAACGTATAAGACCCCCTTTAACAGACTTAACTTTACACTATATAAATACAATACAATTACAATTTGTAAAAAAAGTTTAATGTAGAGAAGAGCTTTTTTGTCTTTTTAGAAATATAATTTTCGTTAAATAAAATTTAAATAACATCTCTTGCAGTATTGTGGAGGGGAATAATACTTTTATCGCGATACTATTTATTTGATATGAATCTTACAATTATGAAATAATAAACGTCGCGGTAAATTTAATTACATGGCCGTTAAAATTTTGACGAGCGCGCTGTCGGCTAAAATAAGTTATTTCTGCGGATTTATAAATTATCACGAGCGTCGGCACAGAATTTACGAGAACGAATGCGGATGGAATGCAAATAGCACGTTTGTCACGTTTATGTAAGTACGTGTCACGTATATATTCGGCGATAAATTGCTCCTAAATGCATTTCCGCTTTAGACGCTTTCTGTCGTCGCGGGAGAGATTAATCACGCGTGTCTCTGCCGTCTATTATTTTATGACTTATGTTCATCGCGGACAATATAGCGATATTACTTGGGCTTGTGTGAAGAGTGGTCGATTTTATAAATACCACATAAGTTCCGCTTAAAACGCACAGCACGCTTCGCCATTCACAATTTACTTCCGTTCATTATGCACACGAGCGTTAAGCGACGATAAACTGTCAGTAATGTCATTCACTTCCGCCCGAATAGTCGGTCTTCGATCACCATAAAATAATCAAAGCACTGCCCAGGTTGTTATATCCATCGTCCTGATGATAATATATTAATAAATAGGTAATTAAAATTGCGATTAAATATAAGTGTGCCATAAGCAATGCCAAATCTCGATATTTTTAACTTGAAAATATGTGTGAATGTAATGTGATTAAAATATATAATTAAAAAATAAATAAGTACAGTGTGCTTTAACATCGAACTTTAATTTATTTATATCTTCTAAACCAATGCCATCTCTCACAAATTTCTTGCGAGAAATTACTCAGAAGAACTTCCTTTACAACATATTTAAGTGACAATAAAATTGGAGGTATCACCTCCTTTTATGCAGTTTAATTCTAAATAATATTTTAGGTGATATAATTTGCTTCAATTTTTTTAAATTTACATAAGTCATCAAGAAAGAAAGAAAAAAAAAACTTGCATTGCAAAGTATGCCTGTTGGAGGATAGAATAAAAGAGATATGTGGAACCATTGTTTTTTTTATCGGTGAATATTATTAATTACGTATCTCCGTTGCATAAATATCTCGCCGTACCTTCCCGCGTGTTTCACAACCATGTTTACTTCCGTCGATTATTGCTCGTTTAACGCGATGCATTAATCCAACTAAAACATCCGAGTGCCGCTCTATTCATCGTCCGTTTTGTTTCCGTTTCATCAGCGCGCGAAGAATAATACGTTAACACATTGAACGATCGCCCAACTCGATTATCGATGCTGGCAAGTTTAAAGCAAACAGAATACGGAGAAAGGGACCGCGGCTCTTCATCATTGACATATCGAGACGAGACGGTGGAATAAAATGCGAAGCTAGAGCGACGCCGCGGTTCGTTATCGGCGATGTGAATCCATGTCAGCGTCGACAAGGGGCGACCGCAGAACGACGAGTCACTCGACTCTCTTGCACGTAAGTGCAAAAAGTGTCCAATGGGATTAACGTTAATTTGCATTCGTGCGTTATCTCTCGATGGTCCTGACCCGTAACCTGCCTGCCTCGTTCGCGACTAGCAAAATGGAATGATAATCCTATTGTCGCTTTTGGACAGTCGATGGAGAAACATATGATATCTGTCAAAGTAAGTTCATCGTCTCGTAAAAAAATTTCTGCGAAGAATAAAATAAATTTTGAAATTTATAGAAGGATTATCTATAATTAAACGTGTTATCTTGCAATAGATAAGGCGATTCTATCAATTTTGCTGCCTACTAATCCTGTCTTTTTGTAATCGTAAATGTAAAACGTGTATTAGAACGGGTTAAAGGAGAGGGATATCGTGCCGATAAACGGCGCGTACGCAAGGATGTTACGTGCATAGATTACAGGATAAGCAATGGGCGGTTTGTGATAAAGCTGGCGTGCGAGATAATGCGGCCGAGATAATTATTTTTCAGCTACGACTGTTGGTAAATCTTATTTCCTTTTCGTGATTAATTGGCGGACCACGGACGGCAGTGTGATAATGGATGCGAGATAGATAGGCGAGGAGTCCGGGAGAGGATGAAAAACAGTTTCTTGAATAAATGTCGGACGCACCATCTTGATGCGCATGAATGACGACTATACTGATATATGCAGATCGCTACTTGCGAGAAATTCTAATTATAAATTTTACTACGCGTTAAACATAATTTCCTTATCTGCATAAAATGTTTTAAGAAGGAGTTTGTAATATTATTTGATATCTTTATTTTACCATTAAATTTTGTGATAACTAATTAATTTTCTAAAAAAAAAATATTTTTTTTTGCTTTCTTATAGAGGAACCTTTCGTAAAAATATTTTTTATAAAAATTTTTTTCATAAAAATTTTCTAAAATGTTTTTTTGCTTTCTTATAGAGGAACCTTTCGTAAAAATTTTTTTTATAAAAATCTTTTTCATAAAAATTTTCTAAAATGTTTTTTTGCTTTCTTATAGAGGAACCTTTCGTGAAAATTTTTTTTTTCAATTTTGATACAAATGTATTTGAAATGTTATAAAATGTGGAAAAATCACATTTTTACAAAATGTCCGTACGTGTGTATGTATGCGTGTATGTGCACAAAAAATACGTGGTTGCTCTAACTTCCGCAAATTTTGAGATATTGGGCTAATTATTTTTATATGAATAAAATGTCATTTATGGTTGCTTGATTGAATTTGATGAGAATTGGTAAGAGGGTTTATTTTTTTTTTTAATTTTGAATTTTTCTATAAAAAAAAATGTAATTGCTTTACGAATTTTTCAATGAATGTTTGTGCACGCTTCAACTTCCACAAACTTTTGGGATATCGGATTAAATATTTTTATGTGACACATTTTTATAAGATTAAGGAAATAAAATTATGAGGAAGCAATGTGCGAGTTCCTAATTTGCACAATTTTTTACTTGTTTTTCTATAATTTTTGTGTAAAAGATAAAAACTGTTATCTCTCTAATAAATTTAAAAAACTGTAATCTTTAATTTAAAAGCGGCTTTTCAACCAACATAATATGTTATACATCTCTCAGTTTTTAAATTAAAAATTTTTATTTATTTAACAAAAAATTAAACAAATTATTCAAAAAATAATTAAATTTCCGAATTATATTGATTTCCAATTTTATAAAAACAGAGCAATTTTTTTGTTAGACTAGACCGCTACAATTTTAATATTTCTCTATGTAATAATTAATTTAAAAAAATGTTTATTTTCCTTTATTATTCATTATAATGATTATGCATATGTTGTACAAAAAATTTTCCCTTCACTGCAAATTTACGATAAAATTAATCAAGCTCTGGAGAAAAACCGGAAATCGACGGAAAGATGATACAAAAACCGTGAAAATATGAATAAGGAAATGCTTAAATTTGATACACCACTCTCTCAGACGATTCTCGAGTGCTTTGACAAAATTTGGCTCCGTTCGCGAGAGAGAGAGAGAGAGAGAGAGAGAGAGTCAATAAACCCGCGTTAGATAGGGAATATGTAAGATGCGCGCACATGCGAGTCCCCGCTTAGTGTACAGATAGATAAGTTGGCGAATTCGTGAATATTCAGCTAGTCGTCGACCTTTTCCGGGACGGGTTTACGGCCCTCGGCCTCGCTTTTACGAGTTTGTCAAGATGAAACGACCTCGCGCCGAATCGACGAGGCCGTTTTTCTCGAATCGTCGTCGTAGACGCAAATGTGAAATTGGGAAGCCGCTCATCGTGGGGATAAGAGTTTAAAATCTTGCTTTAACAAACGATATTGTTACGTCAAAAAGCAGAGCCCGAGAGGTCAGGTTGAGAGATGGACCGAATAAACAGGATGCGTTGTTGATTGCGCTTATCATTAGCTTATTTTATTCGTTCATCTTAGGGTTTATTTGGTGAGTTTTTATCTCGATTACTGATATCTCGTCTGAAAAAAATATAATTTAACGACAACATATAGTTTGAGATATAAAGATACTCTTATTAACGAGTTAAAGACCAAAATTTATAAATTATGTAATTATATTATATTTATCTGCATTCAAAAATAAATGCAATCTTCTGCGCAAAATCTTTATCTATTTCGATTAATATCGATAGCACTCGTTCATCAAGATTTTACATTGCATGCAATAAAATACGTTAATAATTATTTAATTGACATTTTTCAACAACTCTTTTGTCATTTGCGTTATTATCCATTTTAATATTTTTTAATTACTCTTGAATTTAAATGCAATGTTAAAAAAAATAAATAAATAAATAAATAAATGGCACGATATTTTTCAATATTTATCCAATTAATTTTTTTTTTTTTAATATTTTTCTTCTCATTGAAACATAGGCTCGAGATTGTATTGACTTTAATCCCTGTTTACGTGCAATCGGCCTTCGCGATTGACGAGGACATTTATATTAAACAGAAAGTTGGTCCAAAATCCAAAGTGATACTTGCCGCATCCCTCGTCGGCGTTATTTCCTGGTTACAGGTTAGACAGCGCGTCCCTGGGGTTATCAAATATTCGCTGAAGATACTCACAACTACTGAACTTGTATCGCATCAAATATTTCCCCCGTACATCCCATCTGTGTTATTTCTCACGTCCGTCACGGTGATGCAGCCATATCCCCGTAAGAAATTCTCAACAAATTTCCTTCGAACTTTATTCCAACAAGAGACTTATAATATTATCTTGCAGAACGATATCTTGACCTCGACGATATTTACGGCGGAGCTTATTTTTTTATTCACCGCATTATTTGCAGAATGTTTTGTCTCATCGGGAGGTCGAGATTTCCGCTTGAATTCATTTGAAATAAATACGCTGATTTACATCGCGAGCGACGCGACACTGTCTTAATCAGATTTAATAAGTTCCATTTTTAGATTCCCTTAAGTCATATATTTGTTTTAAATACAATCCCCCGTCCATGAAGTCTGACTGAAGTAAACTTGATAGATGACTTCTTTCAAATGCCGAGAGTAATTTCACTGCGAGAAGCATAATCGCGGAATTAATGAACACCGGCAACTTGCTCGCTCCACTCCGTGTCGCCTTATCATAGATCATTATCGTTGGGTATAAAACGCCCCGCGGCATAGCCGAAGGGACGAACAGAGCCGATAATTGCTAAAAAATGACGGGAGACTTCGTACTTTTAGCGGCCACCATCTATCCTCATTAGGATAAAAAATATTGGTTCACTGGCTCCGCCTTTTTATCTCCCCGAGTCACGAGTTCCCCGGCAGGATATTTCGTCCTCGATGCAAGATTACTTGTCAATTAACCGATCCTCGCGCAAAGGGTTTTTAAGCGAGGTTCGTTTGCAAAGTCTCTGCGGTAGAGACAAAATGGATTACAAGCTTCCCGTTTTCTCTTTTTCTTTTTTTTTTTTTTTTTTTCTTTCTCGATCGGAGAACACGCGACAAGGTGAGAATGCTCGCCGTTCCCCGGCGATGAGAAAGAAATCAAAATCGAGAAACATGAAGAAGAAGAGGAAGAAGAGAGACGAAGGAGAAAGTCCGAAGGAATCCCGATCGTGGAGAGAGACCTGTCGATACCGCGACGTGACGAGTGACAGACCTTTTTTCCCCGGCTACTCCATTAACATCTCATTATGAACACTTCAACGGTCTCGTGCCACCCACCCTTCCCCCCGAACGAAATATCTTAAGTCGAGTTCCCTCGAACTTCCATTAAAATATCTGCCGAGCCCGGCGAGCCCTCGCGCCGATCGCGTCGGAAGCGTTTACGCGACGAGGCCGCCGTTCGTCTTCGAAAGCGTTGCGCTGTACCCGGTTGGCGGAGACAGGTCTTTTTTCTTTCTTTTTTTTTTTTTCTTTTCTTTTTTTTTTTTCTTTTGCCTCGCGCACTCCCTTTCGTGGAGAGAGATCGGCGGTGGCGCCGCGTCGACGTTCGAGAGCGGAAAATCGGATAAACCGCGTGAACGTGACTTTTTTCCCCGGACTTATCTCACCCGGAGATGCGCAAACTAGAAACGAGACGCCTGCAGGAAAATGTGTCAACTTCTTAAGACAAAAATGCGAAACATTTGAAAAACACGGTATTTTACGGATACAGCAATAATATTTTTTAAAAAGATTAACACTTTTTTTTTTTTTTACATGAAATTATCTCTTTAAATTTATCTACATTATGAAGAGTCATATATTGAATGGATATACAGGGTGTTTCTAAATGAGAGCGAAAAATTTTAGATGATTCTCTGTCAAAAATTAAGGAGAGTTTTTCGTATAAACATATATTCCTTTCTAAGGAGTTACACTTTTTCAAAGGAAAAGATAAAAATAAATTTTTTTTCTTTAAGTTTTGAACAAAGTAAAAAAAAAAAGGAATTTAATGAACATTTTTCACTAGTAGAAAGGATACTTATTATTTTTTAAATCTTCTCATATCGTTATAAAAGGACGAAATTAATTACCCCTATTCAATTTTTTATTAGAACTTTTTAACAGACCGGAATGTGATCACTAAAAAATATGCCTTTAGAAAGCTTCATTCCTATAGAAACTTTTTTATTTCTTTTATTTCTTTTTTGTAAAATCAATTGTTTTCAAGAAAAAAATAAATTACATTATCAGCACGATGCTAACTAGATAGATTTCGAGATTACGAGAAGTTTAATTTTAGAATAAAAAAGGAAACAAAACATAATTATAGTGAATATTGAAAAAAATGGAAGAAAAATTACAACACAAAATAATAATAAATAAAAATCTAATTCTCCCTTTTTGGAAGAGTGTAACTCCTCAAGGAGAGATATAAAAGTATATTATATAAAAGACCCCCTTTAATTTTTCACATTTATTTAGAAACACCCTGTCATGAATTTATTAGAATTAATATAAATTTGATTTTAATTTTAATTTGAGAATTTACTACAATTTATATGAATTTTACTAAAATTTATATATACATATATAGTACGTGTTGCTATTTTAATTCACGATTGTGTGTCAGTTCATACGCTTTATTATATTATATTGTATACTATGATAAAGCCACCACCTGTCCTAACACGAATCACGATCGATAGCGCGATATGCCGCACCTGGTTATCAATACCGAATACCAATCGCACATACAACACGTGTGCGCATCGAAATTCCTTTTCGGGCTATTATCATAACTAGCAGGGCAGTCGAAAGGTCGTGGCTTCTAGCCAAACTGCGCTATTAAATTAGAAGACGCCACAAAGCATATCCCTTGAATGCTAATGGAGTTAGCTAACTCGGTCTCTCGAATGCTACTTAATCGCTTCCTACAATTTCCACGCATATTTACGGTAAGCGAGAGGCACGATCGTGTTGAATGCAGAATAGTTTAAGAAATCTTTATCGTACGACAAAATATTTCTTACATTCAACGATTCACGAAGGGAAAAGTTTAAGGATGTATGTGTCATTTGTCAGAATATTTATACCAGCATAAAGATTTCTAATTTCGAGTATCTGCGTAAAACTCGAGTACGATTCTCTTATTAATGGTAAGAAAAATATTTTTACAATAATTTTTTTTTTTTTTTTAGAAAGATAGAAATTAAAAACCATATTATTTTGTGACATTTAATTCTTTTTACTCTGGATTTATTTATTTAATTTCTCAAACAATATGAACATAAGAAACATGTTTTTTTATTTAATTCTGAAAGTTTTTTTCCTACTATTATATAACGAAAATATCCTTAAACTTTTACCAGGTTCTTGGCACATGTAATTAAAAAAAAAAAAAAAAATTATACGTATATAATATTATGTGTTCTCTATTCTTATACAAATTTAAATGTACATTCAAGAAAGCATGAAAATTTATTTAACATTCAAATTTTGTGTACTCTATTTTCTTCCAAAGACAAAGTGTCTTCTTCTAATGAATTAATTGCAACAATTACAAGCCGGAATATGTTCTTGCCGAATGATGGATAATTTGCCACGAGGATTACAATCCGTCTGGTAGGTCTTCGAAACGTCGTATAAGCACGAACATAATTCGCTCTTTGTTGCGAAAGGGCTCTAATATATCGCACTTGGCGACACAGCGCTCTGCGCGAGGGAGGAAGTACAATGGCTATATACTTTGCGGAAAAGTCCGCAAATGAATTCAGCGGAATTTCGCCGTCGGAAATTTTACGACTGAAATTAGCATATTTATTTTGCGCAGAACCGGTTGGAGGATCGGCGAGGTTGCTGAATGCGAGCTCCCGGCCGTGGGTATCGCGTAATATTTTTTAATTGCCTTTATAAGGATTGCCTTTTTTTCCTGTTTCGTCTCGCTCTTTCTTAACCACCCCGAGAGCGGCTCTCGCCGTAGAAAAATAAAATCGCCATTGCATCGCGTACGGAGATTAACTCGTACTAAGATTTTATGAAAGTTTGATTTTACAAAAAAAAAAAAAAAAAATTTTATTTATATCTAAATATTCGATCGCACTGCAATTTTCATCCCTTCCCCACATCCGCGCAGCGTTTGCCTCGAATTTGCGAATTTTATGACGAGTAAAAGGAAGCATTACCGCTCGGAATTTAAACTAGTAATACATGGCGGGAATAATAAGGTTTGCCTTGCCAATAATTCAGACGAGGAGAAATAAAAAGACAGCGAGCACCTGGTATACGTATGCACGTATATGCACGTATGTTTCGGACGCGCGTATCAGTGTCGTCTTATTATGCGCGAGCGAGTCATCGCGCTCAGATCGCTCGTTGTATAGGCGACTAGGACCGTTTGCTGGGAAGAGGAGAAACGGTATTTCGAATGCCGGACTATCAATAATAAAACTGAGTTTACTGCCGCACGGGGAAATGGCAGCGCCGCGCCCCGTCGAATATTGAGAAAGTAGCGAGAAACAACACACCTGCGCAAATTGAATGCTTCAAACCCTCTCTCTCTCTCTCTCTCTGTCTCTCTCTCTCTTTACAGACCAGATAATATAAGTTGATTCTCTTACACGAGTGCGCGATTCAGCAGCGCTGCAACCAAATGCGCTATAAATCGTATGCGCACATTTCCCGATCACAATTTTTTTCCCTCTACGCCTTCTACTTGGAAACCGCGAGGTTATTATTACACTTTTACCTGTAGTTCTAGGTATATGAATTTCCCTTTTAGATTCGGTTATGAATTTTTCATGCTCCTCACCTTTCTTTCGTAAAATAATATATAAACAAATATTTATATTCGCGAAACCAGTATATCACACAATATATATAATTTTAAATATCAACTTTAATTTTTTTTTTTTTTTTAAAGTAGCGAATTTGATTATTAATTATACAGGCCAAGAAAAAAATTTTTTTCTTAAGTAATTCTAATCAGGGATTCTGATTCATTTTTTTTTATAAATTTTCAGCTACAAAAAAAAAACAATGCCAATTTTAAAATAAAAAATCGCTAATATTTAAAATTAAATAAAAATTACACACCCATTTAATATTTAGACTATCAAATGTGTCGCTCATTGTCAGTTATGACAAGCTTTTATTAATATAAAGTAATGTTCAGTGCATCGTCGAGATAACCAATCAGCATCGTGAAAAAGAGGTAACAATATTGCCAGTATATAATAAACTCCGTGACATATTAATTGATAATTTAATAATTGATTTATAATTTAAAATACATGTATAATTTAATATTCCGCTTGTATATACGTCACAGTACGGAAAATATTTCGGCAATGAATAATCAAAACATAACATTGTATACGGCCTTGACGATGTAAACATTAGCGCGCTAGCGTTATGGCTTTATTATTCTTACGGCGACAGTCGAACAGTAAGGAACGCGAAACACTCCACAAAATTTCTCTACTCAACGCGATCGCGACGAGTATCGGGAAATAATTTAATATCATAAATAATTAATTATCTTTCGTACAATTTAAATTTTGAATAATACATAATTATATCATAATGGATAAATTCCGAAGTGCGTATTTTGCGTAACGTTTTAATCGAGAATCGAAATGATTAGAATCAAAATTGTAAATTATTGTTTTATCGCAATTTTTCTCTCTTTATAAACAATAATTACTTTTTTAAAAATATTTGATTTTTAATTATATTTTATATTTTCTTGTTATTCGATTTTTTGATAATTTAAATATGATTTGGCTTGAGAACGCGTAATAAAATAGTCAAATCGCAAATTCGAATAATGATTAATAATAAACTCCATGATATATTAATCGTTTATTAAATAATTAATCTATAATTTAAAATACTATTATTTAATATTCGACACCGTATATATATCATAGCACGCAACATATTTTCGGTCGCGAAAACAATAACATTGTATTCGGCTTTGGCGATGTAAACATTAGCGCGTTATTATTAATGTCTTACGATTTATAGCCTTGTTATCAGTCGTACAGCAACGCTCGAGCAATAAAGTTGTCGACTCGCAATACGATTCGCATATGAAACGGGATTCGATCGTGCCGAAGTTTGAAAGTGCGGGAGTGTCTTTTAATAAGAGTGCGGGAGTGCCGTGTAAAATATCGCGCGTGTGAATCAACCTGAGAGGAGGAGGAGGCCTAGGGGAGGCATCCTGCACCGGCGGAGCAACCCAAGAGTGAGTATTATTATTTTTACATTAATTATTATAAATCCCGTACACGCATTAATTCGATTCAATCATTGTTTGAATAATTTAAATAAAGGAGACTCATACTATAAAAGTTTTTATTTAAAATAGTTTTCTTTTTTA
>JBCEZV010000041.1:2232795-2250202 GCA_039654365.1 Cataglyphis livida | reverse complement strand
CCCAAGCACGAGCATTTCTTTCTCACCTCAGCGATGAGCACTCACAGCCGCGGCAAAGTTTTTTTTTCCCCCTCCCCCCCCCCCTTTCGATAACGCGACAAGTTGTTCGCGCAGTGACGAAAACATAATGAGCCGTCCACGGGCCCGCTCATTATTTTTGCATATCCGAGCCCGTCACGGTCGGCAACTTGGCAGATGCAATGAAAGCAAGACGAATCGATGTCTACGTCGGTTAACGATCGAACGAAAGTCACCGCGGTAGAGATCTTTAAGACGTTCTCTCCTCGATTTGCGCGCAAACTTAGTTTACGCCGAATGATTATTTATCCCCACTACCTTCTTTTACGTCCTACTAGATGTAAGGAGGATGAAAGGAGCAACCAGCTATACAAGGGGAACGATCTTGAGGGGTGCGAGAGCGAGACGGCAGGGAAGAGAGAAAGAGCTTTGTTCCCGTGACGTCATGATGGAACGTGTCCCGTAACTTCTGCTCAGGAAATTGGAGAAGTATTGTTATGCAGGACGTAGCCTGACGGGGGCCGGGAAAACCGAGAGAAACCTTCAAGCTCTTCTCGAGCCGGCTCTTCGTATCCCGATGGAAAATCGTATCGAGATATCCTGTAGGGACAAACAACAGGGTGTACAGTCGGTGGTGGATGCTTTGTCGCGAGTACGAGGCTTCTTGCCTATCTCTTCCTTAATAATAGTATAACCGAGCTTTCTCACACTCAAATTGGAACTATTTTGCTTCCTTGTAGAAGAAGCTTTGTTTTTGTGACAAAATTTTTGTTCTAGTTTTCGAGGCCAATGGGTTTAGAATATTTCAAAATGTCAAAAAATCATTTTTTTTTTTTTTTTTTTTTTTTTAAATGTAATTCTAATTAAAATAAATAGTAAATCTAATTTTCGCAATTTTTGAGATATGGGGTTAAATTTTTTTTTAAATGGATAGAATTATTAGAGGATGATTGATATTGAATTTGGCGAGAATCAGTAAAAAGCATCATTTTTTTTATAAAATTTTGAATTTTTTGGAAAATATTTGTACTCTAACTTTTGCAAATTTTTAGATACCTGATTAATTTTTTTTATATAAATAGAATATTATTAAAGGATGGTTGATATTGAATTTGGTAAGAATCAATAAAGAAGTTTATTTATTATTATTTTCATGAAATTTTGAATTTTTTGGAAAATGTTTGTTCACGCTCTAACTTTTGCAAATTTTTAGATAAAAACTAGTTAAATTTTTTTGTACATGAATTAAGTATCATTAAAAGATGGTTGGTATCGAATTTGGTGAAGATCAATAAAAGAGGTCAAAAAAAGAGTTTCATTTTTTACAAAATTTTTAAATTTTTTGAAAAATGTTTGTGCAGATTCTAATCTTTGAAAATTTTGAGATATTGGCTTGAATTTTTTTACATGAATATAATATTATTAAAGAATAGTTGGTATTGAATTTAATAAGGATTGATAAAAGGATTTATTTTTTTTTTTTAATTTTACATTTTTTGAAAAATGTCTATAACTTTCACGAATTATCTTCCTCTATAAGAAAGCCAAAATTCAACAACCTGTTCACTTTAAGGATCTTAAACTTTGTGAATAAAATAAAATAATGAGGAAACAATGTGCAAGTTTCTAATTTGCACAATTTTTTTATTTCAACTTCAAGTCAGCTTTCGACGAAGCATCCTCTTCATACCTCTTTCGATGTATTAAATTTGACGAAATATTAAAAACACGAAATTTGTATCTTATTATCATTGATAACGAACGTTACGGTGAGAGAAGAGATTCGCGGAAATAAATATTTAATTGAATTGCACATACTTGGTGACTAACAATTTCACTCATCTACATACATCGATGAAATAATTTAATGAATACGTAACAAGCTCCGGCGCGCTGTTCGCAGCATTAATCATCACTTAAACAAATTATTCTAATGAGTGATGTTTATCATTTATCAGGAAATTGATCAAATTAGGTGACGGCGGTGTCCCCAGCCGCACTTTGCATCCGATTATCGTGCCGCGCGCGCGTCATCGTGTCGTATTCCGACGGCGTCTCGCATTTGCACCGATTGGCAATCCATTGAAAGTCAAACTAATCCGTCGACGACATTTGGATTCTAAGGAGGTGGCGCGTTGCACTTGGTAATTCAAAACTTTCGACTCTCTCTTCCCATGATCTTGCACGCCGTCTCTCGCGTCACCTCCGTCCCCCTTTCTACCCTCTGTACCTCTTTTCCTTGGACGACAGGGTTCATCTAAGTTAAGCCCCGCTGATTTGCATTCCTCAGCCAAAGAACATTCCAAGTTCGATAAGGCAATAAGTGTGAAAAAGTGATTTCGAGCCCGCCGCTTAAGAATCACGGGAATTTATCCGATAAGAAATACGTGCGCGAAACATGAGCGAAATAAATTACGTTGCGTCCTGTCAAAGGAAGTAAATAAATCTGGTAAAAATAATCGAATGCGATATTGATAACATTAATTATCAACTATACAATTTCTCATCTATTATAAATACATCAAATTTTACAATAATTTTGTAATGAGGATTTTTATTAGCAATTTAATTTGGACATTTATCAATAGACTTTATAATATTATTTTTCATTATTATTATTATTATTGTTATTATTTGCATTATTATTTGCATTATTTTTCACTTTAATATATTTGCATTATAAACTTAAATCAAATGTTTATCAATAAATTTATGAAATAATTTATGAAATAATATCGATGTCAGTTTTTCTAACAGCTGTAACTGTCATAAATTCATCATCTCACGTCTAGTATAATTAAAAAATAAAGTCTCTATTTATGTGAGCAACACACGCTAACAGCAATACACAGATGCGTACATTTCCGTCAGACTGCAACGAGTCAGAATTACAGGGGACGATATTAGGTAGTGATGTAACTAGATAAGCATGTGCAGGTGCATTCGTGGTACTCGACGTTTAATTGAGCTCTTCAGCTCCCTTATACACACACACACACACACACATTTCTCTTTTTACAGAATGTGAGCTATACAAGCTTCATTATGAGTAATACACATTTAAAGAGTTTATTTAAAAAAATTACGAAATAGTAGTAGTAATTTAAGAATTCAACAAATTTAAAAGATTGAAACTCAATATTTTTAAAGACACGCGACGTTACATCAAATATACATAGAAATAAAATCTGAAAATTGATTGTGATTGATCTGTGCAAAAATAAAGTTGGGCAATAAAAAATGAATTGTATAATTATAACATTTTGCATATTATATGTCTTTTTCAGTCAAAGTTTTAATGATTTAATAAATCAATAAATCTTATATTTAATATTTTTCTATTAATAAAAAATAATTGCTATAAATTAAATATATATATATATATATATATTTATATTTATATTTTTATTAATAATATATTACATCTTAATTAATAATTTTTATAGTATATTTCTTAATTTGAATTTATTTATAACGCATGTATTTTTGTACTACATCTGCATGTATGACATATTCTAAAATATTTAGGCGTCTTTTTTTCTTAGCTTACGTTTCTCACGTATTACCATTTTATTTTCAACTATTCTCTTCTGTCTTTCATTGAAACTTTTATCACATATTTGTCTCACCCAAATTTTTTACCCTAAAAGATAATAATTTAGAGTATTTGAGCTAAATAAACTATCTACCTAGCTACCTCTACCTGTCTCCTTTATCACAGAGAGAAAGAAACGTCATTGAGATCTTATCTTTTACTGTACGGTAAATGGGCGCGATCTTTCATCTTCAAAGAGGAGACCAACTGTCTCTCGTACGACAGTTCACACCGAGACCAGTCCAGAGTTGGTCCATCCGCGAGACGGAACGAGGTGTCGCGCGAGCACTCGATTTCCGCCCCGCGGAAACCGTTTAACGCTCTCAGCCCACCCCACCGAGGTAAATCGGAAAACTGTCACGTTCGAAAATTGACATTTTTCTAGGTAAGCGAGGTAAGCGTGGAGCAGTCGCCCTGGGCTACCGTAGAAATGGTTTACGACGGGGAGGATTTTTGTCGCGAACGAAGGAAGATGGAAAATTTTGACACTGTCTCGAGTATCCACCCTTTACCATCCTTTTACCGTTCGCCCGCGATACCACGGTGATAAACGCGCTATCGTGTCGCACAACGACACTGATGTCGTGAGAGGAAAGGGGTGGTGTGTTTGGAGGCAGCCGTGCTGGGGGAAGCACGTTTGCCAGGCTTTACCAGAGCTCTCGTCCCGCGGGACCAACTGGCTGACGATGTCGATGGATACACGGCACGTCTCAGTAGCACGTTAACCGTGCATTACAAATTCGCGCTTTCCTGCATCTACATGCGACAATCGCGGCGGGCGTGCATTTCACGCGCCAATGAAACGTTTCCGCGTGAATGACAGCAGAGAAATTATTCTAGGAACGCAAAGAGGATTTATTTCTTCAGCTTGTCAGAATTATAATGTATACATTTTTGTAGAAATTAATACATTTTTTTTTTTTTTTTTTGATCAAAATTTATATGGAAAAAAAGAAGTATATAAAGGCTGTTTCTAAATGAGTGCGAAAAATTTTAGGAAATTTTTGGATTTTTTCGATTTTTGAAAATTAAGGGAAGTCTTTTATATAAGCATATACTCTTATATTTCTCCCTGAGGAGTTAGGACGTGAAGATTAGATTTTTATTTTTTCCAAATTTTCGACCAGTTAAGCAAATGAAATTTAGTAGATATTTTCTATTGATAAAAAAGATACTTATCAATATTTTTTTAAATCTTACCGTATATAAGGCGGTAAAAGAGAACTTTTTAACGGATAGAATCATTTAAAAATATGCGTTGGAAAGCTTGATTTTTGTAAAAATTTTTTATTTCTTTAATTTTTTTGTAAAATCAATAATTTTCAAAAAAAAAATAAAATAAAATAAAATGCAATATCGTGCATAAATTTTGAATTACGAAAAGTTGAATTTTAGAATAAAATAAAAAAGCAAGTGAAACAAAATTATAAGTAAATATTAAAACAAATGGATTCTAGTTTGGATCAAAAACTTGAAAAAAATAAAGATTTAATTTTCACCTTCTCTTTTGAAAGAGATTGCAACTCTTCAGGGAGAAATATAAGAGTTTACATAAAAAATCCTCCTTCAATTTTCGACAAAAAATCTAAAATTTTTCGCTTTTACTTAAAAATCATCCAGCGCAGATTTAAAATAATAGATTCTTACTGAAAAAACTTCCTGAAACAGAATTATTATAGGGAATGAATATAATAACCAAGAAAACATTCGTTGCTTTCGCACGAATATAACGTTACATCACATTGAAAAATAACAAACGATAATAAATTGGTCGACACTGGGAAATGAAAAACATCGGTTTGCTTTCAAGCCGTGGCAATAAAACATTTTAGATAATCCCCATACGAGAGAGTAAAATACACATGTATATATAGAAAAATATTGGAACGTATAAATAGAATACGGAGCTCACTTCACAATTCCATCATATCATGTGCACGTGTCCTAGAAAATAACTGCTGGGTGTATATTATCCCTCGCACTTATATATCAACTAACGGATTACTTTCTCCGATATGTCCGCTGCTAACTTTTATTTATCGTTGCGCGAAATTACCCTTGCTGGCGTTGTTAAATTCCGGATTTACCGCCCGTAGAAAAGTTTCCACCACTCGCGCGTTGTGTTTATCTCCTCAATTTTACAGTACAGGTTTTTTTTTTTCTTTTTTTTTTTTTTTTTCCCGCAGACCACTAGCCGCTTAAAGAAACTTCCGTCGTCTTTGTCGCCGCTCCTTCCTTCCCTTCTCTCTTCCCACCCTCCTTTTCTTTCCTTTTCTCTTTCCCTCGCACGTAGCGGCTAGGACGTCGTCCCTGCACCTGACGTTCTCCGTGCCGAGAGTTTTTGCGATGCGTGGCGAGGCGAGGCGAGGAATAAAAGATTTCGAGGGGATAAAAATCTGTGGGAGGGACGTAAAGTTTTGGGATCGCTTCTCTCGTCACTCGCGGACTTCGATTTGTTCGAAAGATTTCGCCGGACTAGCCGTTTCCTCGAGATCTTTGACGATATGAACGCGTCTAATGCAATCATTGAGAGATCGCCAGTTTTTTTTGACTTAAACAAATGTCGCTATTAGATAATTAAATTAAATAACTTAATTTAAACGTCTTTGGCAAAATTCAAAATTTATCTTGAAATTTCTGGATAAAATCGCGGTTTTATGACTCTCTAAAAATGTATTTATTTAAATAATTTAAAATTGTTTAAAATTATTTAAATTATTTTTAATTATTTAGAAGTATTTTAAAGTATTTAAAATTATTTTTGCACGTGCATTTAAAAATGATTATTATTAAAAAATAAAATTATAGAAGCACAATGAATTTTAAAAGATATTTTTTTAATCTTTGCAGATAAAATAAAATTTGGCAAAAATTCTATATAAAAATTCCTAAAAAAAAAAAAAAGAATATTAAATAAATGAAGCATTCCGAACTTCCACATTTCCTTCTTCTTTACATCCAAAAGATCTTAATAAGCAGAGGCGTCTCTCTCAACGGGCAATAATGATATAAAAACTTTAGGATGATATGATCTTAACTAAATATTTTCCACGATACACCTATATAAGTCTGTGACGTAGCTTGTCGCATTAACTACTTGTTGCGGCCGGAATTGTTGCAGCGCGATGTCAACTAATTCCCGCTGATATTTTTGCAGGGCAAATCCGCGACTTGAGAAACTTTACGGAATGGGATGAGTCCCGCGACAATTGCGGGGTTCGAATGGAAAAAGCGAGAGACAGGGGAAGACTTTGCGAAAGTTTCTCGAGCTTCCTTGGCTCTTCGTCGCCGATATACTTTCTCAACTTGATGGAATTCGATTTCGGCGGCTCTTGCCTACTCGATGTGCTTCCGCGATCGCGCTACTACCGACGATTAGGCAAAGATCCGTCTGTCTGGCGAGCCTTGACGATTTGAATGGGACTTTGGATAGTCTCGAAGCACTATTATTGAAAAAGTTTTCATTTTTGCCGGACTTTTAATGATATCGTTCATGCAATCGATACTTCTTTAAATAATCGAGCGAAGTTCGGCTCAGTTACTTTTCTTCTTTAATTTTTCAAGATTTTATCCTAGAAGTAATGGCATATGAATTTTTAATTACATAATTTATATAGCCACTTTATATATTCTTCTTAAAGATCTTGAAAACCTTTAACATAATACATGAGAAACCGACGGCGTGATTGATATCTTTTTGCACGAGTAAGTGCATTCCACAAGTTTGATGACCGTGATCGAAAATGGAAGTAAAGTCAAAGATCTTGCGTGACACGAATGCAAATGCATTCACTTTCCTTTCACGAGGTCGAACGAAACAAGCATCATTTCGGAACGTCGTGCATCAAAGGCGGTAGTGATATTGGGAACAAGAGCAAAGTAGTTTTCTCGCCAAAAGATTTTCAATTTATCGTGTTATTTATTTTTATAAAATACTATTTAATATTAATAATACAAGATTTTTTATTCTACATTAAATCCATTTTAAGTGCAATACTTTTTATTCATTATTTTTATAGTTAATATAAATAATAATCACAATAATTAATAATTATAATAATTAATAATATATTTATATACAAATATTAATAAAATATTTTATTAATATTTATATCTAAATATTATTAAAATATTTATATATAAATATTAATAGAATATTTATATATAAATATTAATAAAATATTTATATATAAATATTAATAGAATATTTATATATAAATATTAATAGAATGTTTATATGTATAAAAAAAAATTCTAATGCTCTAGATAAATTCTTATTCCAAGTTTTTTTTTTTAATGCTTGGAATGAAAACTCGAGACACCCTATATATGATCCCATTGGGACGGTTCTACGAGTTTTCACCGACTTCTGGTATCCATCCTACGTTCTTTGCCCGTTCTGTATCCCGGTGTAGCTTTTTTTCCTTTTCCCTTGGCGCAACCAGTCAACCCTCTTCGGCTATTTCCGTCGGTGTAACTGCTTCAAGTTAAAACTCTCTCGCAGGATCTGTCTGCATTTTGGCAGCGACAACAATGGAAACAGGAAGGATTCCGTTTTAGTGTAACGGATTCTTTTTTCTCCACGACTTTGGAATGAGAATAATCACGTGACTGTATAAGGGAAAATAGTAAATATAGAAAGCAAATTTAGTATAAATACCCCTTTTTTTTACATTAATTTTTTTTTTATAACAAGAATTCAACAAGCTTTTTTATAAAGAAGAAAATAACTCAGTTTTTTTTTTTTTTAGAAAATTCACACAGAATGTAATTCGTTTTTCGTCAAAATTTCGCAATTATGTAATAAATATATTTTTTTTATAAGTTCTTTTAATAATAAATTCTTTAAAATTTTTTTATAAATAAATATAAAAATTAATTTAGAAATTAATTAGCGTATTTTAATTAATTAATATATTATAATTATTAGTAACAGAATCTACGAGTGGATAACGCGATAGTAGTTTTAAGGAAATTAAGAATTCAGAAATACACATTTTATTGGCCTAAGATATTTTTTTCTATTTTCTACTTTAGATTCATGGCGCGTATATAAAGATAAATGTAGAATTTTAAAGAGTGTAAAATATACTAGAGAGAACTTCTTATCTCTCGTCGAGTAAGATATTTAAGGCTGTTCAAATATATCTTCTATTCAAATGTATCCCTTCTATTACCTCCTATGCATTCGCAGTTTTATCTTAAGAATAAAAAATACACTCGTTACGCGTTTCTATATATCTACGAATAAAGTTACACGCAAAAGTGCCATATCTCGACGAATATTATGCCGAATTTCTATTTAATCACGTTTCCGCAAGTATTTTAAAAACTCGAAGACTTCTTCTCTCACCTGCTCGGCAATCGGCGTGTCCCAGTTACGGCGAAATTGTTTAACGGAGCGTTTTAATCGTGAAAATCGGCGCGGAGGAAAGTTTCAGTGCCATAAAAATTTATTCCGGAGAAGTGGCCGAGGTGGGACGGCGGCAAGGAGGCGGGAAAATGGCCGCGATGAGAAAGGTAATTGGTTTGATGCAATTCTTATACGTAAGTTTGACCATCGTATAAATCCGTAGAAATTCCTGTTCGCGTGCCGTGGAATGAAAATTATAATCCGCCAACTCGGTTGCCCGGATTTACATTCTCCCTTAACCGCGGTTAGCAAGAAGATTCCCGCTTAAAATTCCTGGCGCGTTTACCCATAGCATCGTTTGTCCATAGCATAGTTTGCAACGATAATGTTATTTTCAATAAATATTAACATTCTTCGGTACGAGATTCAGCTTCGATGTAGGTCGATGATCGGTCGGGGGTGGGGGGGAGGAAAGAAGGCGCATTCCTCCATCTCGCTCGATCGCGTAATCTTCGAATCGTATTCGCGATATTCGCGTACCTCGTAATTCTGGAAAATTGAACGGCAATCGGCTACCGGATATTTAACTCTTTATTGCATCATGTTTTACCCCGGGGCAAACAAATCAAATAACTACGGGTCAAAATTTATCGTCGTGCAAACAAGTATGAAAAATGTGTAATAAATAAAACATAAAAATATAGAAGAGTAAATATATAGACGTTTCTCTCAATAAAATTTTTAATATTTTATTGTTATGTCAAAAATGACATAACAATAAGAATTCTAAAATTATTATTATTATTATTAAATTAAATATTATTAAATATATTAAATATATTTTATAATAATAAAATGATTTTGAATATTATTGTTATGTCAAAAATGACATAACAATAGAATTCTAAAATTATTATTATTATTAATATAAATTATTATTATTAAATTAAATATTATTAAATGTATTAAATATATTTTATAATAATAAAATTATAAAATTCTTATATCAAAAATGACATAACAATCATTTTATTTATAACTTAAACACAAATATTGTATTATATAAGATAAAATAACAATATATATATTTAATATTGTATTGTTACATTAAATAAAATAACATTTTAATGTTTTATCGTAGAAAATAATTCTTATAAAGAATATCTAACTATTCTTCTAAAAAGAATTATAACTTTTACATAATAATAAACATGTCAAACCGAAATATTTGATATGAAAAATTTATTATCGCGCAATTATCAATTTTTATCAGCACACATGTCGATTGGCTAACGATTCTTTCATCTGAAAGAACAGACATTGACTTCGCGTTTCGCAAAAGGTTCATTCCGTACACGTTCCCATTCGGATGGCGCGGGATAGCCGAAGCGGTAAATACGTAGTGAAATCGAAGGGGCACCGCTAACGAGATCTCGCGCGTGGCTGATGAAGAAAGCAAGCGAGAGATCGAAGCCGGATGAGGGAGGTTTCGGAAGTCGCTAAATGAGAGTAAGCGCGAGGAAGAGTTCGCGGGGCGAACGAGCGCGCGAGAATGGGGTGGTTTAAAGGCGTACCACGTAGCTACGAAAGAGGAGGAGGAGGAGGAGGGGGGGGGAGGGGGGGAGGTCTTTCGCGGGTGTACGGAGAAAGAGGTAGGAGAAGCGGATTGCGATGGTCAGCAGAATCCGAATGCTTAGAACCCCATATAACGGCCACTCGAACGAGTTAAAACCGTAGGTACGTACAGCGTCGTTCAATAACGGTGGCCAAATAGGTGACACCCTATATAGCTTCAACGCTGATATAAATGTTACGATAGCGGCGACATAAATTGCAGATAAATGTCTGTTCGAGATATTTTTATGTCAGCTGTTGCTATTGCATTTTGAAGATAAAGAATATGTCATTATCTTATACCGTCACTGCACGACTATTGGATATTTAATTTTAAATCTAATCTTTTTGACATAAATATAAAATAATATTTAAATATAAAATCGTAGAACGAAAGCAGTGCATAAATTTAATTTGTTAATAAAAAAAAATATAATAAATAATATATATATATATATAAAAATTTCTGGCTATATTACAATTTATTAAATTATAATAATTTATTAAATTCTCTCAATAAGTTGTGTGAATGAGAGTTGCATGCTATGAGAGGGAATAGAAAATATTATTTTTGAACAGTACTGTACTTGGCGAGGTATATGATGGTGAACGATTACATCGTTACACACACACACACACACACACACATCACACATACCCATATACACTTAATGTTCCAGTGGAGTTTGTGAAACTGTCTACGAGAGTTTGCACGGACTTCGCTTCCGCGGGTACTTGCACCTCAAGATGTGAACGTCGTCTTTGTCAGTGTCTTTGGCATTCGGGCGACCGTTTCAACGTTCGATCGAACCCAGAGTCATATCGATAATTAGACCGTGTCGCGCGTAAAGAAACCACTCCTTGCTGCAATCGTCATTCCCTTCTTCTTTCTCCATTTTTCGAGAATTTACTTCGGTAGAAGCAAAATGAATTCAAACTAATATCAAGAAAAAAATTTTTTTTTATATATTCCATATATTTTATATGTAACTTTGATAAGCGTAAGCTTTAGAGTTTTATTCCTTCAAGGGATTCGATCATTAAACGAAAGAAAAATTATATGTAATATTGTTAAAAAATGTTGGAAATTTGTAAAATTTAATTTTTATTACAAAATTCTTAAAATTTTCGTTTCTTTCTATTTTCATTAAACTCTCCGACTCGTGAAAACCACAATAGTTTCGTCGGTGAATGAGGACTCGCCGGCAAGAAGGCGAATTAAATGTCGTCTATCTCTCTTTTATGCATAGCTAAACTATATTCTTATTCGAAAAGCGTGTAAGTCGATTCGCGGTCACCGCGAATTCCACCCTCCTCGTCGCTTTATTCCAGCGAAATGGAATAAACCGCCGCGGAGAAAGAGAAAGAGGTGGTGAAAGGAGCGCAGTATGCACGGTATGCTGCCGTTGCAAGAAACATTCGCAAGTATTAAACTGCATAGCTGCCGGCTGTACGTTCGTAAGTGGTCGCATTACAGAGAGAGAGTGGCCACCGACAAATGTTGCAAGCCTGCGTCGGATAGTTTCGCGGATTCTGTCGTGAAAATCCGCGAAATCTCGCGAAATTAATCTGCACCTTTCTTTTTGTAATAATTTTGATCAAATTTTCATCTGCTCAAAATTATTCTATCTTTTGCTTCCTCATAGAGGAAGCTTTGTTTTTGTGACAAATTTTTGTTTTCTTTTTTCAAATTTTCATGCCAATGTGTTCTAAAACGTCAAAAAAATATTTTTATATTTTTATAAAATGTCCGTATGTATGTGTGTGTGTGTGTGTGTGTGTGCACAAAAAAGACGTGGCTGCTTTAACTTCCATAAATTTTGAGATAACGGGTTAAATTTTTTTTATATAAATAGAGCATCATTAAAGATTGGTTGGTATTGTAATTGGCTTGTCAATAAAGGGATTTATTTTTTATAAAATTTTGAATTTTTCAAAAAAAAGAGTCTTATCGTTCTAACTTCCGTAAATTTTGAGGTATTGGTTTAAATATTTTTATATGAATAGAATATCATTAAAGGATGGTTGGTATTAAATTTGATGAGAATTAGTAAAAGGATTTATTTTTTACGAAATTTTGAATTATTTAATAAGGGTCTGTGCATGCTTTAACTTTCACAAATTTTGAAATATTAGGCCAAATATTTTTACATGAATAGAATATCATTAAAGGATGGTCGGTATTAAATTTGATGAGAATTGATGAAAGAGTTCATTATTTATAAAGTTTTGAATTTTTCTAAAAAAAGATCACTGATATTATAAAGGGAAGAAAATAAAATTATGAGGAAGCAATGCGCAAGTTTCTAATTTGCACAATTTTTTTTTTTGTCTTTCGTAAATTTTTTTTTTCTACTGACGTCTTTGAGATTGACATATGTATATTTTGACACTTGAATATTTGTATCACACAAATTTACGTATTTCATTTTTTAATTTAATTGTCATATATTTTTCAATTTAATATATTTCATATTCCATTATATTACATATTTCAATTCAAAATATTTTATATTTTTAATTCGTTGGATGCGTAGGGAAGAAATCGCAAAATCTAAATTCAACAATTTTATGAACTGAAATTAAGATCGAGAATTTTCGGATATCTCGTATGCATGCTTCGCTCATGCGAATCTTACGAGCGATGTTACGATCCTTACATCCACCTTAACGAATATCAGCGTCGTTCAGTATGTCGTCTTTACGCGCCGTGGGACGAATCGAAATATCCGATTTCTCGAGCAAGAGCGGCTTCAGAAATCCGCCGCAAATTTCGTCGGCGTTTGCGTTCGTCGCGGTCATTCCGTTTCCGGGAGGAAACTTCGCGAATCCGGATAATCCTATTAGCGAGGACACCAAGTACTTGGCTGTGTGGGGTTAAACGAACGGCGGCGAAGCGGGACGGGTCGTTGCTGCAACCGCTGATGGAAAGCTACGAGCATTCGTGCAACATCCGCGGGGGTCGTCGGTTCGCCCGATCGCGTAAGCACGGTTCGCATCTCTCAGAGGAAAATTGCGATGCACCGCGGCGAGAACTTGCGGAGTTGCAAATCGAGGGATTACAACAATGCTATCCCGCGCCATCGCGCTTTCGTTTAAAAATTAAAAGAATATGATAATTTTTACGTCACACAAAATTTATCACGTTATGTTTAAAATTTTTTAGTAACAGAACGAATGTGTCTGTTTGTATTTCATAATTTTTTTTATACAACAGATTCTTGGTAACTTTCAATGAAATAATAAATTGCTTTCTTCCTCAAACAGCGAAGTTAAGAAAGAAGAACGTAAAACAATGCAAATTTTTTCATGGCTGAAAATTAAAATTTTTAATTAAGATGTTATGAAAAAATTGTTCTTCAATAATACCATTATATTTTCTTCCATAATAGTAGGAGTCTAATAGGAGGAAAGAGAACATTCTCAAAGAAACCAGGCATTTATCAGACATTTATATATAATAAAATTAGTATCTATTAATTATTAATTATTATTAATTATTATATATTAATAATTAGTATTAATTATTATTTCTATATTATAAAATTACATTTTATATTATCACAAATATTATAAAATTAATATTTTTCTTGCATGTATTTTTACGTATTATTAAAGGGAAATATTTTTTTTTTTTCGTTTATTCCAATAAACAAGATATTAAGATATTTTTGTCGCTTATTTTGCCGAAAATTGGAAATGAGTCGAATATGAGCGGCGAATTTCTATGATTATAGGAAAGTTGCGTCTTTATCTCCTCAGCCACGTCATATATTTCATCGCGCCGCATATTTCTATGCGCCCGTCTATGCTCGTCCCGTAACCGCGTCACGCAGCGCAGTTTTAGCATGCGTATCTTACGCGGGGTGCGCGCAGACATTACACACGCGAAGCCACCAACATACATCACGGGTGTAAAGGAGAGCGAGGGAGAATACGCAATTTTCGCACGTTTTAACGTCTGCCGGCGCAATTGCTTTTCGAGAATGACGAGTGCCTCCCTAACGTCTCGACGATCGACAGGGAGGAATATCGCGTGAAAAGAGAACGGGGGGATGAAATGGTAGAATGGTGGTCCTATAAACGTAACTGATGGAAACGAGTTAAAATCCGCGAATAATAGGTAATCTTTTGCGATTTCCCACGCTCGTCATTCATTGCGGCAATCATTCGCTAACTTAAATCTTGTGGATTAATTGGGTTCGGCGGAAATAAATTTGATGACAATATTTTTGTTTAAATAAATGATAAATAAAGCTCCGCGCGCGAATAAAAATAAAAATTAGAAAAAATTGTCAAGTAATTAATGATTAAATTAAATTATTACACAAAATAATTTATTACATTAATATATAAATTATATTATTATATATAATAGTAATAATATTATTATTATATAATATATATATTATATAAATTATATTATTATATAAATTATATTTTTTATATAATAAGATAATTAATATTTATTGTATAATAAATTTTATATAAAATTTGTATACATATTTTGTACGAATATACTTATGAAAAAGAAGTTTATTGATATAAAAATATTGAAATAAATAACCGTTAAATATAATTTCTTCATTTACCTTTTATAATAAATCCCGAAGGGAAGGGCGCGAACATTTTTAATTTCTTCGAAAATGCAATCGAATACAAGTCGATTCGTAAGAGGTAGAAAATTAATAATTATTTCACGAGATAATACATCGTACAATTCTTTCTAGAGATATCTATTTATATGCGTAATCCTGCGATTTTGCTCTCGCGCAGTTCTTTAATAACCGGAGCTTGCCGCACAATTTTGCCGTTAATACCCCAGCCTAGTTTAAGTCTCGTGGGTGCGATTCTCGCGGGAACAACGCGCGAAAATCTTAATCCCCCGACAGCACATTCGAGTGCAGCGAGACGGCACAAAAAATGGCGACCGCCATCGCGCCGCGAGGAAAACCGGATGGGAAAACCGCGGACGCGGAAGAACAGAGGGACGAAGGAGAGAGGCGAGGGGGAGGGGAAAGAAGGAAGAGCGTGCGTCAAAAGTGCATAAGTTGCGGCTGAACATTCAACACACAACAAAAGTCCCGCATGCCCCTCGCACATCCGGTATATGAGATTCTAAAAGCCCGCGCGACTCGCGCCCGTCCGCGCTAAGCGGGCAGCTACTACGGCCTTGTAGTCTGCTTTTTCAAATTAATGTCCGTCCAGTTAAACGCGGAAAAAGAAAAAGAAAAAAAAATGTAATATACGGCGCTCACCGCACTGGCGGACTCCCGGGGTTCCCGGGTTTCCCGCGAGTTCCCGTGCCCGCGCGCGCGCGCGCGCGCTCGCCTGCGCGTGTGTTTTATCTCCGCGATCCGAGGGTGCGTGAGAGTGCACCCTCGACCGCACGCCCGAGCTCAGTGCGTTGAGTGCAATAATTGTACCGGCAAGCCACTTTGATGTTGATGCATTAACCCTCCATGTGCCTGTGCCACTCGCCGCAGCTCCCGCAACCGACGTCCCCAATCTCGTTCCTATTCGTTTTCTCTCTCTCTCTCTCTCTCGCTTTTTGTATCTTTTTCTCTCATTCTCTGCGTGTCTCTGTCTACCATGTCCGTCTGGTCGACGCGCAGCAGCGCAATGACGCGTTTATGCGTACCGGAAATCTACGGGGCAACCGCGAGTGCGATGTGCGCATGGGCGTCGTGATGCGATAAGCAATGACTTCCGCGTGCTCGCTTTTCTTTTAAATTGAAAAAAAAATAAATAAATAAAATAATTAGCGCGAAAAGAATAATTTATGCACTGAAACCTTGTGATAAAATGCGTATATGTGAGATACATAAAAATTATTATTTTTCTGTTTTTTTTTTTAATTTTTTTAATAAAAAAAATGAATATTTTTATTTCTTTAAAATTTTTTTGAAGGTCCTATTTAATTTTTTCTTTTCTAATCTAATTTTTTCTCCCTTATTAAAATTTCTATTACCATATCGTGTGACGAGTCTCGCACTCGTGGGTTAATGATTATATAATCTCATTCTGGTAATGTAAAAATATTAATTGAAAGAGAATCCTCTAGATTCTAATGGATTTTAATGGATCTCTAAAAAAGTACTGGCGGCGCCCATGATCCGGCGCGGACCCCTAAAAAAGGTTCTGGCGACATTCATGCGTACGAGCGTGCGTACGCAAATGAATGCAATAAAATGTCCCTCTATTTTTTTTTTTTTTTTTTTTTTTTTTTTTCTTTTTACTGCAATACCGCTGCCCTTTTTTTTTTACCTTCACTCCGCTAACTATCAGACGCGTCATCGAATTTTCGATGTGCGAAGCGATTATTGTTTTAAGCAACTTACGATATCGACCCGACAGTATCGGAAATCGTACAAAACAACGATAAAAATGCATATGTTTTTTCTTCAAAAGTTTTTTTTCATTTAAATATCATTCGGCAAACAAAGAAATCCTTCTCTCTCAAAAATAGCTCTGAGCACAGTTATTTCCTCTATTGGGGAACTTATTAAAGAAACAGAGTTATATTGAGCTTTGTACGAATTTCTAAAGATGTGAAACAAATTCCCTCTCGAGCTTATACGTTCGATAAACGATTACACAACAAAAGAAGATTTTAAAACTCGCAACAAGGAGAGAGAAAGAGAGAGAGAGAGCTTCTTTTTCGCGGTGCGCCTCATATTTTATTAATCAGCTGCGTCTCTTGCTACGGGGACGATGTAGGACGTATTTCGTGAGGGCTTCTACAATGCAGAGTTAATATCAGGAAGACGTAATCTGCCCCTTGTACACGAGGGAGCAGAGAAAGAGAGAGAGAGAGAGAGAGAGAG
>JBCEZV010000041.1:2153044-2190063 GCA_039654365.1 Cataglyphis livida | reverse complement strand
ATCGATTCTCTGTGCAGCACATTCTACGAATGAAGTAGAAAAAGACAGAGAAGGTCAGACTTATCCAAGCCGTGATGATTCGATAACGCAGCTTGTAAGACTGCACTTTTTTATAATGTCATTATGAAAAATTCATTATAAATTAAACATTAAATTCAAATAATTTATTTTAAATAATATACATTATAATATATGATCGTAACGTTTTAAAGTGAGATGTGGAAAATAAATCGATGACACAATTTATTTAAAAATTGCAATAATTTCAAGAGGATAACATTATTCACAAATTTTGCATCATTTGCACTAATGCGTGCATGCGACGGTTATACACAAGTATCCCGGGGCAAAAAGAATTCCTCCGCACCTTCATGTTTATTCAGCATTTTTAATGGCGCCTCTCTCTCTTGTTACTCTCCGCTCGCACCTTCCTTTTGTTTTTCCCGCCTGCTATTGCAGTTTCTCGCATAAATTTAATAATTAAAGGCGCGGAACATCGGGAACGCATTTAATATTGAAATAAAGCGCCGTGTCGCGTCATGTGGTCAAATCGCATTCGCGTAACAAGATAACGTAATACGAAATTAAATTTATGCGATATTCATAGCATGAACGATTTGATTGCAGTGGCAGGACAAACGAATAAAAATTTCACACCCGGACGAATATTTATAGGCACGGCCAATTAATTTCCGCATGATACGCGCGACGCGCAAAATCCTTGTGTTTGCAAATGAATATACTTTCTGCGCGGGATGCGCGTTACAAAAATCTTTTATGCACACGCGTATTTCCATAAAAATAAATTGTACCGCTCTTCAATGTTTTACGAGTATTTCCGCGCACCGGCAAAATTCGTTTACGGCTATATATAAAAAAAAAAAAAGACTCTTCCCTAGAAAATTTAATACTTCCGCTCTTATATATCGATTCCAATAATATTGCTGTCTGTAAATACACTAATTTTATAAGCCGGAAAATTATATTTCCGGTTTCTTTAACTCTTATAAGAATTTTTTTTTTCACATAGAGAATAGATAAACACAAAAAGAATAAGCAGGAGCGACACACGCGTGAGCAAAAGCGTTGAATAAATTTTTATTAACTCGTAAAATTTTTCGTGTTCGCTAAATACGTTTTCACGGTTCCAAAGGGAATGCCTTAAAATAATGAAAGGGGTGGAAATGTCCTGCAGTTTAGCTCTCCCTTTGGAGTTCCGCGGTATTAAAACTTTGCATACGTACTGACTTTATACTCTGCGAGTCTATATGGCCGTAACTAGTAACTATATATTATTGCAGTTTTTTATTGCGCCGATTTCCCTTACAGATGTAATCTTATATATATATATATATATATATACATACATGTCTTTCGAAAAAAAGATAATTAAAAAATTCAAAACACGCACAATATTTTTTGAAAGTCGAAAGCGGAGATATGTGTAGCTGTGTTATTTCTACTGGGCCATTCTGTGTATATTCAACCGTTATTACTTCGTCTAGATGCGCAAGATAAACGTCATTAGCAGCATCAGCAATGAACGTCCATCGAGAACAGAATGCAATCTCGCAAACTAATTGCGATTGCAGACATACAAACTATGTTCAAAGCAAGTATAAGTGCGCAAAAAGAGGCGATGCAGATGCGTGGCATGTGCATGGAACCCTTTACGCGTATATATCATCGGTATCATTAACGAAAATTCCGGTCAGACACCTCGCCTCCAATTTCGCTGAAACGCGATCATATAATCGACTTTGTCGATTGAACAAATCCCGATGCGCATCCCTTAATATCAGGAAATTTCATAGTTTCTCCATTTAAAAGCGTAAATTAATTTACGTGCGGCATTAATTCTCCAATTTAGCTTGCAACGAAAGTCAAACCTGAAAAGAAAAAATGTAATATGCTTTCTAAACGTAACAAGATAATCATTGATTTATGAAAAAAAAAAAATTTTTAATAAAAATTGTATTTTTTAATTAATTAAAAAATACAATTATTATTAAAATTAAAATTATTATTTAAAAAATAAAAATTTTTTTAAATTTATACAATTTATTATTTTTTTATTATTTACGTGGCAATTTTTCTTACAAACTAATAAAATAATTAAAATATGTTTAATATTTAGAAATAAAATTCCAGCAATAAATATAAAATGCTTGGTATTCGCGGTTATAAGAGATACTTGGATATTGCTAAAATTAAAGTATGCTCTGGCAAATACTTCATTCGAACTTTGAGGCATTTAAAGAAGCCGCGCGCCTCACGCTGCAGCAATATTTTGATAGCAAAACGTAAAACAGCAAAGAAATTTGTACGCCTCGCATCTCGTCGATATTAATAAAAGATATTCCCAATCCAACTGTACCGATCGCAAAATATTTTCACGCTGCGTTCCTCCAAGACCCGAGATACACAAGTGCTTTTCGACGAGGCTCTCGGTCTTCTCCTTTCGTCGGGTCCGAGGGAAAAAAAGAGAGCGACGAGGCGTTCACCCTTTTGCCTCCCCTTACTCGACCACCCCCCGCACGGGTCGAAGGTGACGACATCGGTGTCGAGTGTTTTTATTCCATTACCCCAGTAGCGTGCGACGCCATCCTCTTAACCACTTACTTAACCCACGACCTTTGGCCTTGTCTCCCTCTTGTTCGCGCTTGATGGCCTTCGAAAACTCAAATATTATCCGTCGTTCGATCTCGTCTCCGCTGAGAACGAGTACGCCCGGGGATTGTAGGATCTCGTGGAGCCTCTTACAAACTTTCCCCCTCTTTCTCCCTTTCTCTCTTTCCCTCTCTCCTTCTCTCTAAAAGAAATGTGCCCCCGCAAATGCCTTAGACCTAATTTTTGACAACGTCAATAATGTTTCTATCAGCCTATCGTGATTTTCATTCGATTACTTGTTCGATATATCCACCCTGTCACTATACGTCACTGTCAAACAGTGCCAATTTTTTTTTAAGCCCGCAATATCGTGGTCATGAGACGCCTTGCCAATCTTGGGAATCTCAGGCGGTGCAAGTACGATTGAAAAAATTGACTTTAGAAAAGTTTTCGTTCAAAAGTTTGTAACGCTTAACGCATCTTGAAAGCTGGAATTTTTTTTCCACGGAAGAAACTATAAAGTCTAGTAAATCGATTTTTTTTTTTACGAGAATTCTTTGGCTCGAATTAGAATTAATTTTTCCTCAACAAAAATCTCTGTCTCTGTGGAGATAATAATAGTTTTTATACATAATAAATTATTTATGTATAGAGACAATTTTTTAATGACACTTTACTTTTGTTTAGTTAAAAAAATTTTTCTTACTTTTTGACAGTTTAAAAATTTAAATTAATTATATGTATAGGATTAATGAATGATATTTAAAGTTGTACATTTTAATTTATAAAAACTAATAGTGTTTAAATGAATGGAAAAATCTTGTTAAATGGAAAAAAGTATGAAAAATTTATTGCGATCTTTGTCAATAAAAATAAAATATATTCATTCGACTGTGAGCTCATCGAAAGTGGTGCTACAAACATCACATAGACGATAAAATTTATATACAAATAATTATATATACAATAATAATTATTATATGCACCGCTGATTATTATACCTCGCAATTTTTATCTCTACACCCCGTCATAAAATCTTCATATTTTCCCCCTCCTGCTCTTTAAAAAAAAATAATCCGCTTTTATTCGTAGAGAAAGTTTCGCCGGACGCGCGAAATATGCACCTTCCTTTCCTTCTTCCCTCCTTCCTGCAATTTGCAACTTTCATCCCCCGTTGATTTTCGTCGTCACCAGCTCAAACAGAGGCCGAAAACTTTTACGTATCGCCGAAGTTTTTATCGCGAACGACGCGTTGCGCATTCTGCGCGAAATCCGCGTCCGCAACACCGTGAACCCGGAAATCTACTTCGTTAATGAAAGTGATATAACGTTCGGAATGAGATGCAAATGGCCGCGGGATGTGGTTAAAGCGCAGATACCGGCTACGCGAGTTTTTACCTGACGTCCCTCCCCCGCTTCCCCCCCCTCCCCACCTCTCCCCCGCCTCCCCCCGCACGCCGGCGAGGGCATAATGCGTTCTTTTTATTTCTCCCCAATCGGATCATTTCTCTCTCTCTCTCTCTCTCTCTCTCTCTCTCTCTCTCTCTCTCTCTCTCTCTCTCTGTCTCGTATATTTCAACGCGCGTCGTCTCGAAAAGACACAAGCGATTGAATTTTGGCAGTTTAATATGGCGAAACATTGTCGCGGACGGATTAATCAGGAGCGTCCTATCTAACGCGCGCGATAAATGCCTTTTTTTTTTTTTTTTTTTTACTTCGGCAAATCTCGTTGCTAATTTAAAGTGCTAAAATTGAAGTGCTTAATTCAGAAATGTACCGATGCGCTTATTGCAAAATTTTTGAATTAATTTAAAATATAATTTATGCAGTCTGTGCTACTGAATAAGGACAAGAGCTGTTTAGGTATTATTTATTTTTTGTTACAAAATGAATGTTTTTTTTTTTTTTTCATTTTTTCACGCTTCTACTTCTTTTTATTATTTCTTTTCAAACATTATTTTCGAAAATTTTATTTATGTTACTTTTATAAAACTTTAATTAATTAATCATTAATAAATACAGCTATTCTCTCTCTCCCTCTCTCTCCCTCTCTCTCTCTCTCTCTCTCATAAATACAAGTATTTATACAAACTTTTTCTAATTTAAAAATACACATAATTACTTAATAATATTATAAATATATTAATGTATTATAATATAAATAAATATATTATATTATAATTTTCTTATTAATATTATAACATATTAATTTACTTATTAAAAACAACATAAAATTATAATTTAAAAAAGAACTTAATTTTTACTTCTCCTTTTAGAAAAGTGTAACTCCTCAGGAAGGGATACGTATGAATGCTTATATAAAAAACCTCCCTTCCCTTTTCTTAATTTTTGACAAAGAATCATCTCCGAAAATTTCTCGGTTATTTAGAAACACCCTAGTCTTCGTATATGAATCAATTTTTATATCTAGAATTGATTCCGCTTCATGAATATTTACAAAGAAATGTTATTAGCGTGTTCCGTTTGAGCGGAGGCTAATCGCTGATCGAATCGACGAAAGTTGATAATCGTCGCTCGCGCGAACCCGCTCGACATTCCCAAATTCGTAATAAATTCCCGGGTCCGCTAAGTCCGGAAATGCGCGGAAACGCGCTTGGCAAGTAAGTTAGTTATAGATGTTAATTAGCCACGACATACCGCGCTTCTAAATGGTTACAATTACGAGACCGTCGCCACTTTCAACGACGACGAAGTTAACAGATCGCTCGCAATTGCTCGCTTTGGTCTGGGATTATTCGAATAACAGAGTTTAAGCCTCGTATACCTCGAGTTGAGTTTGCAGCTTCCATTGAGCTTCCTTTCATATGCTCGATAATGCGACGCAGCTCCTCCGCGCTCATACAATGTATGAGCCCTTTTATTTTTTTTTTTTTTTTCCCCCATTCAAGGATTTGATTTGAATCTTGAATATGCGAATGTGCGCTGTGTCAAAATAGCAAATTTTTGTCAAGTTCTATTAAAATTCGTTCATCATGACTATTCAATTTTCTGCATGAATAATTATGCTAAAAGGAGGAGTATAATTAATAATAAATCTGCGTCGGACAGCGAGCGCAGGTGACTAATTAATTTTCGAGCATACATATCTATTAATCGCACGTTCTATTTCGCAAAATTAGTATCTTGAATTTTAATCGAACGCACGAGTTCGAGGGTCTGTTTCGAGAAATAGCTTGATCAATCTTCGAAATCTCTATCAATCGCGATCAATTGGCAGAGAGACTCTTCATTAAAACGCGACGATTTTTTCGCCTTGATCAGAGCAATTTCGAAAGCATTGTGCCTACTTCAACGCGCGCACAAACGAACCTTTCAAAATCATTTTCCGATATTCCCTATAGCTCCTCTCTCGCGACGGAACGCACGCGTAACGACGCCGATCGTCGTCGGGATACAACGAGCGAGAGGAGCCCGCGGCTGTAAATAAAAGGACGATCGGCCCGAGATATAGAAGGCAGTCAGCCCAGCGATGGCATTGATATTCTCCCGCGAGATATCGAATGCTTCGAGCGTGTTGAGAGAAATCGCATACCGAGATCAAATTCTGAGAAAATTCCAAGATCCCTCTCGTCTTTCAGAAACAATAATTCCAATTCTCAAAAATCTGGAAACAATATCGCGATCATGCGAGAAATTTTAAATTCTGATTTTCGTCAGAAGCTACTTTTCCACTTGATGAGATATCATGATGTGTTTATAGAATAATCGCAGAAGGAGAGAGAGAGAGAGAGAGAGAAAGAAGTAAAAAAATTGTGCAAATTAGAAACTTGCATATAGCTTCCTCATAATTTTATTTTCTTCTCACTATCAGTAATCTTTTTTTTTTTTTTAGAAAAATTCAAAATTTTTTAAAAAATTAACACTCGCCAATTCTCATCAATACCAATCATTCCTTAATGATAATCTATTCGTGTAAAATTATTTAACCCGATATCTCGAAATTTGTGGAAGTTAATGCATGCACAGACATTTAATGAAAAATTTAAAATTTCATAAAAAATAAACTCTTTTACCAATTCTCATCAAATTCAATATGAACCATCCTTTAATGATATTCTATTCATATAAAATTATTTAGACTGATATCTCAATATTTAGAACAAAATTTAGGAAGCTAGTACAGCATCCCTTTGTAAAAAATTCAAAATTTTATAAAAAATAAACCCCTTTATATATCCTAGCCAGGTACAATACCGACCAACCTTTAATGATACTTTATTCGTATAAAAAAATTTGGCCCGTTATCCCAAAATTTCCGGCAGTTAGAGCAATCACGTCATTTTCGTACGCATACAGACATTTTGTAAAAATATATCTTTGACGTTTTAGAACATTCTGAACACATTGGCATCAAAATTAAAACCAAAAAAAAAAAAAAATTTTACAAAGACAAATCTCCCATGAGAAAGCAAAAGAAGATAGAGACAGACAGAGGGAAAGAGAGAGATAGATCAATTAATATTTTCTTACTCTTATAATAATTTTGAAATATAAAGGGACATCTTCAGCAATTCATGATCAATTTGTTGGGAAATTTCGAGTAGACAGCGCTTCGAGTGCCATCGCTGAAATTTTGAGCGGATATCGATTGGAGAGGCAGCCCCCTCCCCCCCTCCTCCTCCTCCCCCTCCTCATAGTCCTACCATAAACCGTATACTTTTGATGCATACGCCCGCGGTCGTGTTTATGTTAATGTAATTTTGTGTGGCGACGACGGTGCTGAAATAAGCGACTAAGCCCGGGCAGATAAATCGTTTCTGCATACGCATGTGATATGCATGTTCCCCCGTTGTTGCGTAACAGTAGCGGCACAATTTCGTTCACGCAATTGAATCTTGCTGTTCGGGCTTCGAGACGATCCGGAAGGAATAAAAAAAAAAAAAAAAAAACTGTTACTTGCGCCTCGTCTTCTCACGATTATTATTATAGCAAGCAAAAGATGAACAAGATATTATATATTATATTTAATATCGAGGAAAGTTACAATAATTATATACTGTTGTCCAGAATATAAATTATAAAAATTAATAATAATTCTAATTAATAATAATTCTGGCACTAGGATGAAAAGTAGATGATAATAAGGATAACAGAAATATTACTGTATTGAGTTTCTCTCTTTTCCTCTCCATTTTTCTTTTTAATTATTAAATAATTAAATTATATATCACACTATATTTATGGTCAGTTGTGTGGGTGTATATTTGATTTTCTATCTCTCGTGCTAATAATTAGCAATATAATTTAATGCCTTGGTTCATTCGGGAAGGTTTGTTAAATCATTACAGTGCAAATATTATTTAAGCGAGCAATATAAATACATTTTGCAACAATCGAGCCCGCGAAATATGCGAGCATTTCTCCGGTATTAGTATCATTAGTCTATATTGCGGTTGCCGGCTTGTTAAGCTTAGCCAGCGAAAAGCAATCGATGAGCGGTTTGCCCGACCGGTCATTGCTTACCGTTGTTACATAAGAAGAGCGAAAATAAAATACTTGCAGCACACTTTCTGATAGTCGAAACGAATTTCAGCAGACTGACAGCTAAAAGGTGCGTGTTTGAAAAGCGTAAAGTGGAAAATAGTGAATAGAGTTTCGGTGAAAGTCAACTCGCCAGTCAATTATCGCTTATCAATTATTGTAGAAAATGATTTTCCACCAAACGATCAGGAATGTTGTGTTATTTGGATGATCTAATTAATATGCAGCGTAAACGATAAAATTATCATCAATTGCCTCTCCGCTAATGTCGTGTTATTATGATAATAGTTGCCGCAACATTGACGAGTAATTTAATATAAAATATAATAGGAACGTGATGGCGATCTCAGGCACTTCGCTTCGTTTCGGAAAAACAACGATTTTAGAAAGATGGCTAAAACAGCAGCTTAGCTCGCGGACAAAACATACACGGATTTCGTTCCTCACGGCGGCAAACCAATTTTACACTCACATTCCGAAATTGAATCGCTCCAAGTTTCTAAAGCCCGCGGATGGAATGTGTTTTGTTGCTGATTTCCTTGCCTGTAAACGAGTCACAATCCGAGAGGCTCGCTGTAAAATTTGCGTCGTAAAAAAAAAAATACAAAAAAAAAGGAGCGTACAATTGATTGATTTGAAATAGACAGCCAAGAATCCTAATCTAATGTATGTAAAAAAATTCGAAAATTTCAAGTTTATGTAATCATATTTATCTTAAAGGAAGCCTTTAAGAGAAATATCTATTTACGAGACGTCTATGGAATTGAGAGAAAATAAGTAGAGCACTCATAATATAATTCGTAATATCATTCGGATAAACGGTCGGAAATATCCGCGGAGAGTCGGCAGAACCGACGCGTTAAAGGCGGTCGGCTAGCCATCTCTTTTTTTTTTGTTTTTTTTTTTTTTTTTTCGTTGCGCGGTTTGAAAACAAGGTCGTGCTGATTGGTAGTAGTCACCTGGTTTTCCCAGGTCACCGTGGAAAGTTGAAACCGGCTAATGGAAATTTGTTCATTCCGCCAAACACACGTCGAGTCACATGACATATCGCCTCCTCGTTCGTTTTCTCTTTCTCTCTCTCTCTCTCTCTCTCTCTCTCTCGCGTTGTCTATCCTCATCCTCTCTTCCTTAAAGTCCCCGAAAGTACGCTTATTTTCATCTTTTTAAACTGCTATTTTTACGATTCGCTCTTTTTTATCAACGGATACATATGTTTTATATCGAGGAAATTCGGTTATCGGGGCTTAAAGCATGTTGGAGAGAATCGCGATACGAGATAAAGAAAAATAAACATCGGGTTATCGTATCAATCGGATTAGAATTTCTCTCGTGAGGAAAAATAAAAGGAAAAATATATTTGATGCATTTATATATATATATTGTAGTTAATTTATAAGATTCTCTTCGCGTATAATTTAGAGAAATATATTTTATTTAAATTTTAATCGCAATAATATTATTATTTCTACCTTCTCTCACATCGCGTGACATTTTCTTTTTTCACCTCATTTATCTCACTTTTTTCATTCTTCTCATCCGTACGTCGATTCACGACGTATCTTTTTTCATCAACTCGCATACACTTAAGCCTCACATCAACAGCATTCAACCTCATGTATATATGCATTTCGATTACGAAAGAATATTTGTCGGGAGGGTATATGAGGGGCGAGTAGAAAAGTTGTGAGGTGGAGGGAGGGAAGAGACGAATATAGAGAAGAATATAGTACACTAAAAAGAACTAGATAGTTTTCGTCAAGTATGCGCCTTGCTGCAATTTGCCTACACCATCATATATTCCCATTAAATAAGAATTATCACCCATTATTTCCTTCTCTGCCGACTTCCTCCGGTTAACACAGCTGAATAGTGAGTGTAAGAATATGACGTCATTGTTCGATTACACGCGCGAGAGAGTAATAAAGGCATTTTATAAGTAAGATTAATAAATTTTGATAGAACAGGTAAGTATATATTTGCAGCAATTTGACAAATTTAAGAAAATTGTTTAAGGGATTACAGAGATTATGTTTGACAGATCTAAGACTAGATTAAAATTAACAATTGTTATCGTGGGTAAAATTATGTTTTATTAAGAAAAGAAATTTCATGTCTCGTGGAGTAGTTTTTTAAAAAGTATCAAAAATTATCTCAAAAGATTCCTTTTTTGATACAAATAATAACGTTACGAGGTTAATACTTGAAATTGTGAAAGAAGCTTAGGAGACGTAATTTTTAACAATTCAAAACAATACTTCTCCTAAGAAAGTTTATAATTCTAATATGGAAGAAATAATTCAAGTATTTCAGTATGGATAGTCTGTTTTTCATAGCAGATATTAATTATTAATATTCTAATAACGCACTTAGATGTGCGAAAATAATATTTAATTTACACTTCTCAAAAGAGAAGATAATATTACATTGTGTACGTGCACACGTACACAATACCAACACACATACATTGGACTTTACATTTCTCGTAGATTCTAAACTTTTCTGAAGGAACAAGTTTTAATGGATTTGTTGCCACATTATAAGATACTAGGGGAAGAAACCGACAATCTCAGACATTGATAATTCAGTTGTGCTCTTTTAAAACTAATGCGTTATATAATGCAAGTATTAATACTTACTTCTAAAATTATTGTGCGATAACTTTTTTTATTTTTAACGCCCAATTTTTAATTATAAATGTTTATAAATAGTCATTTCATAATTTAAAATCATTATTTAAATATCTTACAATTTTTTTTTTTCATCTTACATATTAACGCAATTTTATTTAGTAAACTTTATCTATATCACCTGATCGCGCTCAAAATTAACGAAGGATTCAATGGTGCGTTTAAAGTCGCTTCGAAGCGCAACACTATGGCGGTGACAGATTCGATACGCATTCGGTACCCAGTGAAATATCGTCGAGCGCGTATGCCTGGCATCTCGTTGACACATAGATAGTCACTTTGGGATGATAGAGAGTAGGCTGTTAAACGGGCATCGAATAAACACGCTTTGCAGATCATGCGTGTCACGAGGCGTGTAACTATATCTCCTTTTATTTAAGCCTTTTCAAAGAGGGTGGAAAAAAAATTGAAAAGTACAAAATTGCTGTTCGAGATTTCTCGGGACAAATTTTTATCAATATTAAAAATGATATCGTGGCTAAAAAAAAAAAAAAAAAAAAAATCTGGAATTCCTAAACACGACTAGTTTAATTAGTTACAAAAGACACGTAGAACAATGCGACGATTAAGCTTTATCGTATCTGGCACGAGCAATTTTCGGAGTCGCGTGTACAGGTGCATCCACGATAAAGGGGTATCGAACGACGACGATGAATATCATGCATATGTTACTCCTATCCCCCGAAGCATATTGCGATCGAAATGTTCCATTAATTGCCTTCGAGGGCGCTTTCAATCTAGCTTGCGAGGATTATTAAACGAGATTATCTTACGTCGGCCGTTCACGCACCGCGATTCTCCGTCATCCCTTACGCAGGATGCGAATACGATCGTGCAAACAACATGATTTAGTAATACGTAGATGCAGCCATAACAAGGCGCGATCAATCAATAATAAAAGATTTTTTTCTTTTTATTAACGCAATTTAGGAATAAGAGAATTTTGTGATCCACAGAATGTGTATAAAAATATGTTTGACATGAAATTTTATAATTAAAAATTACGTTTTATATTAGCATACGTTTTAAATATTTCATTATTTATATTATTTATATTATTTATATTATATTATTTTAATTATTATTTTATTATATTATTATTTTATTTATTATTATTATATTATTATTTTATTATTTTATTATTTTAATTATTATTTTAATTATTTTGTTATTTATACAAGGTGTATCGTAAAGACCGATCAATATTTGAAGGTAAACTTTTGAGAGGAATTTAAGATTATTTGTCCTCGGCAAAAATGTCGAGAAATCATTATTTTTTCAAGTTTCTATTTTTTTCCCTATCTTTTTTATATATCTTTGTAACTAAGCCTTAAATTAAAATTCTCTCTTTCTCTTAAAATAAACTCTATCTAAAATTAACTAAAAAATGTAATTTTAACTCTCTACAAAATTTAATTTGCGAAAAGCCCTTTTTTTTAATCACTTATATATAATCGCTTGCTGAGGAAAAATCATTTTCAAATGATCTCAGCAATCTACGCTTAAGCGTTGATTCAATCTTTACAGTACACCCTGTATAGATATATATATATATATAAATGCATTAAAAAATTTATCATAACAAATTTTATATATAAATAACTCTTTTTAAATAATTTTTATTTAATTAAATTTATGAAAAGACTTTCTCTAAGATTTTTATTAAGAAGCTGCTTGAAAAATTATCGCTTTTTCCTAGATTTACATAAATTAAATATATTGAGCAAATATTGTGCGGCAATTATTATCGATTAAGATAATAAGAACTAAATTATTCAACTGGATGCGCCTTTATAGTATAGTAAAACTATTTCTGTTCACTTTTGGGAGTATATGTGCGAGACAAGAGCGTGTAACCGGCGCCGTTAAAGACACAATTATTGTCGCAACGATGCAGCTTTTCGCTCTCAACCCATCTAGCCCGACTGTAGCCAATCTCCATTGCAATGCCGCGTCCCAACACGCATTTCCGCGAAACACGTCAAAACAATATAAAGCATGCACACGTCGCATTTGCCGCCGTGTATACGCTCGCGTTGGTATAACAATATTCGCAAGCTGCGAGTGTATTTGTTCCCATATCGATGACACGCACTGACGATTGCAGGCCGATATATTCCATTTGTATATATTACGTATTTATAAAACGCAAGAAAAGAAATCGTGGAAATTAATCCAGATATGTTGATATGCGATAAAGCATCGAAATCTGTCAAACGTCAAATAATGTTTTGACGTTTCGCATATAATTTCGATAAGGTAATCGGGAAAGCGATTCGTTCAAGTGATGGAATCCTATATCGTTGAAATATAAAACTCCGTACGAATAATCGCGTCAAAACAATATAAAGCACGAACGTCGCGTTTCCGCCACTGTCGGCGCGCCGCGACACCGATATTTCGGCGGGGGTGCGACACACACACAGACACCGATCTGTGTACTCGTCGACGTAAGCGTTGCGGGTCGATGCCCGGGTATGTGTGTCACGCTCGCGTGTGCATATTACGTATATACGTGTGAACCAATATTGGCTGCCAAGTGAGGGATGCGGCGCACGCTGCGCGCTCAAACTCTCGTCTCGCAGCCGGCCGCTGCGGCGACAGGCCGTCTTCGACTCTCGCGTCGCGATCCCGCTCGTTCATGCTGCTTCCGACATCTCACATTGTCCCCGATAATGGGTTGATGCGCTGTAACTTTTGGAGAAATGTCGCTCGCCCTGTGCGCCGTCAGCTTGTCAGCTGTTATTATGGTATCATATATATTTATCTGACGAAATTGATTTCTTTTGGCTTATGGACGATTGAAACGCCTCATTCTAAATATGTAGAAAATTTTGATTTTATGCTGCAAAATATTTTTTCAGTCGTCAAAGTATTTATCTTGTGCTCGCGAGATGTTTGATAGAATATACGATGGTGAGAATAAATATTTATAGAATTTTTAGATGAATTTTATCGTGAATATATGATCATATATATATATATATATAGTGGACAGATTAAATCAAACACCCTGTATGTATATATATTTAATTTAAATAATATTTTAATATAGATAATTAATAATGATTATTTTTTTAGCTGATAATTAATTATTTATATTAAAATACTACTTAACTGTTTGAGATATATATATTTCAGAGAAATTAATTTAAAGCTCATATTATTAATGCTGATATATATATTTTTTTGTATTTAAATAGTATTTTAATATAAATAATTAATAATAATTATTTTTCCAGCTAATAATTAATTATTTATATTGAAATACTATTTAAGTTTACTGTCTGAAATATATATATATATATATATATATATATATCTTTTTTTTAAGAAAATTTTTAAAATAATTATCAGCTAAAAAAATAATCATTATTTAATAATTATATATATATATATAATTGTTTGTCTTATTTACGAAATATTTTGCCCGAAAAGATATTGACATGGAATTTTTTTTTTTCTAAATTTCATGGAGTAATGATGCGCCGTCTATATGTTCGAGCGCAAGAATCCATGTCTGAAAAATGTGCAACGCGAAGGAGCTAATTAGAGTTCACCCTGTGAAAGACGGCAGCTTAATAAAAGTGCAAACTTTAGTCATGACGTTGGACGTCGGTCGTTATAATAAATGTTAGGCGCGCGGCGATTCGCCCGAGAAATGTCAGCATGGGTAAGCCATTGTCTCACCCCGGACAAAGCACCGGTGACCTTTCTCTCCTTTAGACATCGGCCTCTATGACTTTTATCGTTATTATGATACGCTGCAAGAAACTTAACTTCGACGTCATAAAAATAAAGCAAAATCATCTACGTGACTTCTTTTGCTTTTTTTAAAAAATACGGTGGTATTTATTCTCTCTCTCTCTCTCTCTCTCTCTCTCTTTTTCTCTCTCGCGATGTACACAAAAAAAAAATTCTTTCAAAAATATGCAATTTTTCTTATATAATACTCCTCTTCTGATGCTTTCTTTTTTTTTCGTTATTTCTCTTGTCTCTTTCGTATAATCTTTTATTCATTTTAATTCATGGCAATATTTAATCAATATAGCGTAGATTTTTACGATTCCACTTCGTCATTCAATTCCCACGAATATTAACTTATACGAGCAGGTTTTGCAATGTCCGTTTCCAATTTAAATTGCAATTTCTCACGGCCGTATATCTGCCGCTTTTTGTTAAAAATCGATGTTGATACGAGAACGGCGCTCACTGTATCGTAGAAGTTTCACAGCGCGATGAAGATCCCCCCACAGGGGGGTCCTTCTAGCCGCCTTGGGTATAGTATCATTTATCTGACTGCCAGTGCCCGCAAATTTATAGCGCGTAGTCTACAAACAAGCATGTTATCTCGATACAAGCGCTTACAACGTATCATTAATCCTTTACGGAAAAGTTATCGTCAACGTGAAACGGATTTGATCAAGCTCGCTTTAATATCTCTCAGCACTCAGTTTTATTATAAAATATCTTCCGCGTGAGAAACTATATATTATATACTATATATACTGTATATATAACTATATGTTATATATTATACAAACAATTTCAAAATATTGAGAAAAAAATACTCTCATATGATAAATAATAAATTAAAAGATATTTAAAGAGAAACATTTTTTGATATAAAATATTTTATAAATTTTTAAAAAATACTTGCATGCAAATTCTAAATTCTAATTTAAAGAAATAGGCTTTTATAGAAATACAATAAATAAAGATTCGATCTTAAAATTTGAAACTTGTTGATATCTAACATAGAGGCGGAGTTGTATTATACGATATTCATTTATAAAATATATAGTCATCTGAATTATACTATTAGTATATTATATTATTATTTATTATATTTTGTTATATATATTATATATTATAATATATTTTCATTATATTATTTTATTTGCTCAAATAATATATTTAATTATAGAAAACAGTGTCCAAAATAATTAATATTTAAAAAAAAATATTGTGGAGCATAAAATATTTTATAAGCAATATAATAATTATTTTATATTATATAGTAATGAATCGCAAAGATCAATAAATAGTGAATAAATATTTAATTAATTTAATTATTTCTTAATATATATATTTCTTGTCGTTTTATTTAAATTAAAATATATAAGTCAATGATTGAAGTTTCTATTTTAATAAATAGCTATAAATGTATAATAATTTGTTCATTATTTTTTGAATTGAAAGCACGAAGTACTATATAAATTGTTGGATCAAATGATTAAAGTAACCATAAAACATGATATGTACAATATTCAATTCATTAATAATTAATTTAAAAAATTCAAAGAAGAAATACAAAATATTAAATAGATTTAAATATTAAATTAAATATTAAATATTTGAAGAAATACATAATATTCCGTACGAATTAATTTCGTTAAATATTTTATGACAATTATTGATAACAAAGTACATAATTGTTATCTTATACTCTATGTTTGTCTCTCTCTTTCCGCGACGCACAACACTTTGGAATTTATAATAGTGTGTCTTTGATGTTGTTGTCTTGCTTGTTGTTGAGACTCGAACAGATACGTAGTGATACGAGCCGTTATATGTATCGCATTATCTATCAAATTATGATCGATAAAAGGTATTAGTGAATTCTTCAAACGATTCTATATTTTTGTACGATACTTCATATTTCTATTATTAATTTCACTCGCATAATATCGTGCGTCCGACGTCATTTTCGCTTGTTAATAAAACGCTACAGATATGGGACGGATCGGACAACATCGCGATACAGTTAATTAAATAATACATTTGTTAATTCCATTGGTTTTAATGCTTGTTAATATCTTATTACGATTCAACGTTTGTACATTGTACGTTGTAATTTGTCAGAACGCGTATTTGCAAACGGCTTTTATTCTATCGGTCATGCGAAACTGTCGGCAAATTCAACTTTATTCTCGGATATTGCAAAATCCGTGAACATTTATCTCTTCGTGCATAGTTTTTGCGTTATCATTTCGTCGCAAAATATGTAATAAAGTGCACGATTAATGTCGGAAATGCTGTACAAAGCCAAACGATTGTATTTAACTAATTAATGCACGCGCAATCGTAATTAATCGCGATCGTATTTTCGCGAATGAGTGCCATTAAAGAGCAACAACAAATAAACGAGAGAAAAGGAGCTGATCCAGAGAGGCAACGGCAGAGAAATTTTACAGATTGGCGTTGTGCAATATAATTCTGTCATTGCATATCGTATATGAATTTTAAATTATATATATATATATATATGTTTTTTTTATTTATTTTTTACTTTATTTGTTTTATTTTAATTTTAAATAAATCCATAATAAATTTATTTATTTAATTTATTTATTATTTTATTTTATTTATTTATTTTATTTTATTTATTTATTATTTTATTTATTTAATAACATTAGAAATGCATATACAAATAGTATGTAAGGTACGTCAATGACACACAGGGTTGAGAAAATTACTTTATAAAAATAACTCGTTATCATTATCTTTTTTTTTTTCTGCAAAATAACTCCGTTATTTGTAATTTTAAAAAATAATTTATTACTGTTACCGTATTCAAAAAATAACGAGTCGCTATAATTTTTGTTATTTTTTTTTATACATATAATACAAGCTTTACATACATTTTTTTTTTTTTTAATACAAAGTTAGATTAAACACTAAAAAATTTTAAACAATATTTTATATATGCTATTCGCCTTACAAAATAGAAAAAAGAAAGAACTTCCCGAATAGAAGAATTTTCATGTAATGCTTCTGCAAACACTCTTATGTCCCTTTATAAGAAAATTGTGCCGAATAAATTTAAAAGAAGTGACGATAAAACTAACTAATTAAATGTGTTAATCGTTAACAAAAAAATGTAACAAAGTTACTTTTTCTGTTACAAACAAAATTTATGACGTCGTTACCGGAAAAAAAAAGTAACTGTAACGGTAATGACGTTACAAGTAACGTTATTTCCTTCACCCCCCCCCCCGCCCTTCCACCCCGTTACTGCCCAACCTTGATAACACATATCTAGTCACACAGCCGCCCTATCATTAATTTTACGTATATATGTATACTTGGCGTCGAGACACTATCGTGTCTCTTGCTGCACAATTTGACAAATGCTCCTTGCGCTCGGCAGCGTAAATAAATGTGACTCGAGATCATTTCACATTCAACGCGACGTGCCGTGAGGGGCTGGCGAAACAACGCGCGAGAAAAATCGGCCGCACGCACGACAATATATATACATATATATATATATATATTCAACGAGGAACGGGGGACGTTCTTTAACGTCTAACTGCGCGTTCAATTTCGTCGTTTGCACATCCTTCAAAAAGTTGAGCCCATAAAAAGCACGGATCGAGGTGCGGAATAATGCCGAAGACGCACTCATGTAAGATCCTCGATTCCCTAAGGACATCTCGCTCACGTCTCGAATGTCTCCTCTCCCTCTCTCGTCCCATCCTCCTCTCTCTCTCTTTCTCTCTCCTTCTCTTCGTCATTCGCGCTCCGAAAGAGAACACATTAGATCCTTTGCCGTGCACGTTCTAACGGGAGTATTCCTCCTTCCTTACGCGCCACATAGTCGTCGATTCCGACTTTGATATAACACCTACGCCTTTGTACGTAACTCGGGGATCAGCTTCTTCGAACGAGCGGGTGGGGGAGAGGGGGGGGAGGGGTGATTTAGGCGCTACCCTGGGAGAAAGCTCGCTGCCGGGGGAAGGCGGGGTGGAAGCGGAATCGCGAATATCAAATTGAAAAGTCGAATTTGAGGGGGCGAGAAACGGCCGGCGACGACGACGAAGTCGACAGAGGGGCGGCAGCGACGACGAAGAAAGGTCGAACTTCGGCAATCTCAGTAACTCAAGCCGAAGGCCTCGACGTTTCTTGAAACTCGCTGAGGATAGTAACAAGAGGGGCACACGCCCTCGGGCTATAAAGGAACTACCGAGGGTGATTGCTTCCGGTGATTCCTTCGCGAATAGCTTGGACCACGGCCATTTGCTTGCGAGGCCTTTATTCTCTCGGGAAATAGCCGCGATTATTATCCCGCGAGCGAGCCTTACCTCGAATATTGTTGACATCTGTCAAAAAATTTGTCGAAACGGATGGAAGATTTAGATCTCAGTAATTTATTTTTCGATTACGTCAGAACGCAAGTAGACATTAAGTATCTTTTAATCATGCATCGTTTTGACAGCTGTCAAAAAAATTATCGAAACAAGTTGAGGATTTATATCTTAGTAATTTATTTTTCGATTACGTAAACGTCAGAACGCAGGCATTAAGTATCTTTTAATCAATGCTTATCAATAATCATGTCAAGATTAATAGAAGTGTTGATATGATGGGATAATTCAATAAATAAAGGAACAACTGTACATAGCATGTTTTGTATATACCTTATTTAATAAATAACTTTCATGGAATAATTTTTTAATGAAGAAAATTATTAGTAAAATCATAATATGCGTGTACAAGGTGTTTCTAATCACCCATACAGGTCTTTTAAGAAAAAGGGAATTTTATCAAAAATTGCAAAAGTTTTCATGAATAAATTGCTCAATTATAGTAATATTTCCAACTTTCGATGCCGACCGGAAATCGTCGCTTTCCAGATCTAAATCGAATTTTTTAAATAGAACATGGCACTTTTTATTGCAAATTTGAATTACAAATGAACATAAATAATTTTATTTACATAAATGAATAAATAATTTTAATAAATTTGTTATTTTGATAACGTGTTTATAAAATTATAAATTGTAAAGTAACATGACTAATAAAATTTATTAAGACATTTATTAATAATCTAAAAATAATCTTAAAAGTGTAATAAAAAAAAAAAAAAAATAAACAAACTGCATTTCTAGATGAGTTAGCGTGTAACATTTCAAGGTTGATAAATGCATTTTAGAAAAAAATTTTTGGGACAAAAATTTCTTATTTTTCATCGGGGAATCTAAATCTATAATAAAAAGTGCCATGTTCCGTATAAGAAATTTGACTTTTGGTCTCAAAATTTTTTCGATCTTTTGATAAAATCCACTTTCCTTTTTCTTAAAAAGTCTCTGTGGTTAGAGACACCCTACATATATACACAAGGTATGAAGAATAAATTTAGTACAAAGTTTCGTACTGAGATGACAACCAACGTAGGCACGAAAAATTCGATCTCGCGGCCTGAAATCGAATCCGCAAAAGGTACGATCGGTGGGCGGCGTGCCGGCACGTTGCGGCGCACGGGACGATATTAAAATCGATGCCGGTAACAGATGTGCGAGGATAGTTTTACGGCGTCGGAAGCCAATAACGAAAATCATTAAATTAACTTTAACCGCCGGCCGCGCCGCGCCGTATTAACAGCGTGATAATTTTATTATGTAGCGTTTACATAAAAAATCTCGCGCCAGTGTGTAACCGATCAATGTCCCGTATTTGGATCATCGCTGTATCTCAAATAAAAAGAAAATCGTTGCTCAGCTTTAAGTGATTTTAAGTTGTTTTTAATGTTATTTTTGGAAATCCTGCTGTCTAAGTAATTTTAGCCTTCTGTTTGTCTAGAGTATAATTTTTGATTTCCTCCTCTCTTGGTAAACAAAATAAAGTGAATGTGTTTTCGAATCTAAAATTGAATTTTTCAGTTCAATAATCATAATACAATCAATCATCATTTGTATCTTGAATTATTTCTGAACTGACATTTATTAAATTGCTATTAAATATTAAATTCTTGCCTTCTTATTTATATCACATTAAGAAGTTCTCCTAAAAATTGCAAAAACATTTCTAATTCAATAAACAAAATCAAAATAATTAAATTATATGTGTGTGTGTGATCATGCCTTTTATCAATTAATATAATTTAATTACATTGAAAAGTCAATAATTGTTAATGACCGTCAATCTGTTCACAATTAAATGAAATAATTAGCGGGGTTAAATTTGCGTCAACAGGCAGAACTAATAATAAACTGCGTTGTCTCCTCGTCGCGTGAATTTTCTCTTCTTTTTTTCTACTATCAGAAGCGCTCCGGTATGTTGCAAGTTGGATTAAAAGTTCGGAAGTTTCTGGCATGGCGCGACGTGACGCTCTATCAAGAATCGTTACATATACGCGATAGGGAAAGAAACGAGAAGAGAGGACGTAGTCTTGTGCTAGAGACGAGCTTGGTTAAGCGCGAAACGAGCATTTTCGAAATAATTAAAAATGATACGATGAGCGTTTCACGAGCGGATTTTCTGAAAAATCGCTTACGGGAAAATAAATATCGCAATTTTTCCGTTCGCATGCGGACGAATAAAGACGAATTTTGGGGAATGTAGTAACTAATCTTTATCTTTCATTGCTAAATAATTCATATTTTTGCGAAAAACAGATCTAGAAAATTATTATTATGAAAAAAATTGCAATTTTTGCTACGGGTTGTTTGTTTAAATAATAAAAAAATTGAGAAAAAAGAAATGAGAAATGTGACATAACTTAAGTTATGCTTTAATACTCATTTCATATGCTGTATATATTAATCTTTAATCCGATCAATTTTGACGTTTTTGCGAAAATATTAATCTGACATTTGTCAGTTGCTGCGGATATCGAAATCTAATTAATAAAGTAGAAGAGTCAATTTTTACAATCTAACCCGCTCTTTCTCAATCACACAAGATTTGCGTTGCATAAATCTGCTGAAGATGAAATTTCGTGAAGTAGGATGTTTTTTTTTTTTTTTTTTTTTTTTTTTTTTTTTTAATGAAAAAGTCGCACTTGACGTGCCCGTAAACGTTAGATTTCGCGCGCATCTATTTTTTAATCCATTCTAATTATTAATCATAAAGAAAATTTTTCTCTTTCACACAATATGAGGATACTTTTTTTTCCCTACAAATCATCTCTGCTTGATCGATAATTTTAAACATAATCCTCGAAGAAGAGCAAATATATTCGCGCGACGAGAGCTTTATCGGGCATCTCTCCCGGATCTAGATTCGGGTGACACAGCGTCGCAGAATCAACGATGCCAGGAATAGGGATTCCGACGCGAGACCTTTGCAAGACCGAAGGACTCAGCGGCGGGATGATAGGGACGCAGAAAACACGAGAGCGTAAACACTGACTTAAATCACCGTGCACGCCTCGGGGTAGGATGGTGACGCTCGATGTGTGTATGTGTGTGTGTGTGTGTGTATGTGTGTCGAAGGATACCCAAACCCTCCCTTGCTCCCTCTCTCTCCCTCTTTTCGCCCTCCCTCGCCCTCTTCGGCGAACGTGGTGGAATGATGAGGTGTCGTGCTCGGATAGAGAGAGAGGGCTTTCCGGACCCGCTATCCCATCTGATTCCGTAATCCATTCCGGATACCTACGGCATCCTCCTTACTTCCTTCGGCATTCTGCCATCACCCCCTCCCGGTTCCTCCCCCCTCCCCCGCGTCGTCCTTCCCCTTTCCTCACGCTCTTCCTCCCTTCTTCTTTCTACCCCGTTGGCATCCCATCGCGAGGACACGACACGACACGAGACGAGACGAGACGAGAGAGAGAGGCGACGACATCAGTCTCCTGTGCCTTCGCCACGTCCGGCCCCAGCAGAACAGATTCCCCGAAGAAATTCCTCGGCTCGATTCGCTCGCGCGTCCAATACAAATACTGTCCGCGTTCGACCCGCACACTCGCCTTTTCTCCGGAGAGAGAAGCGTCGCGCGAAGGTAACGTGGGGAATCTGCGAAATTCAAATATTCCGCCGGGAGAAAAAGGGAGGAGAGAAAGAAAAAGAGAAGCCTGCTGCGAAGGATGGGGCGCGGGGGGAGGGGGGGGAGGGGGATGGGAGGGACGAGTCATTTATTCCGTGCTTTCCGGATGAATCTCTGCTTGGAGCATCTAAAACAGATAGTTGCACAAACGGTTACAATACACTGCCGACCCGAAGGGGAAAAGGTTCAGCAATGCGTAAATTCAAAAGATTTCAAACTCGGCGGGAATGCAAAGTAGTTTGTCTCGAATACGCGAAACTATTTTTACGGTTAAGAATTAGGGTTTATAGGAGAGATAAGGTAGCCGTAATCTCTCTTCCAGCGTCCCTTGTACGCCACAAATCTGAGTACAAAGACAGAGTCGGGCCGCATCGCGGATATTAAAAGGCAAATTATTTCGGAATGTGCAGGAGACGCAATAAGAGAATATCTGAAGAATTTTCCCTTCTAATAGTATGAGATTATGTGAAGCTTATCCGAAGGCGTTCTAACGTCATGTATTGGCAATTTGTGTTCAATATATAATCCCCTCGTACTCTCCTTCGTCCAAATATGCAGGTCGCATACTTCAAAAAAAGTGTATACATAAAATAAGCGAGATTTCATGCATCAAGTAAAAAATTGTGCAAATTAGAAACTCGCACATTCGCTTCCTCATAATTTTATTTCCTTCCCTTTATAATATCAGTGATCGTAATTACAAATACATCTGCACGGAATGATATTTGCTTTTATTCGTGTAAAACAATTTAGTTTAATATTTCAAAAATTTGCTAAAGTGTGTAGACATTTATTAAAAAATTCAAAATTTTATAAAAAATATTTTAGCGAGTCTAACCAAATTCAATAATCATCCTTTAATGATACTCTACTTATGTAAAAATATTTAGCCCGATATCTCAAAATTTGTGGAAGTTAAAGCATGCACAGATATTTATTGAAAAATTCAAAATTTCATAAAAAATAAACCTCTTTATCAATTCTCATCAAATTCAATACAAACCATCCTTTAATAATATTTTATTCATATAAAAATATTTATTCATATAAAAATATTTAGATCGATATCTTAAAGTTGCGGAAATTAGAGCCACTACATCTTTTTTTTAGAAAAATTCAAAATTTTATAAAAAAATGAACTCTCACTATCTTATCAAATTCAATACTAATCATCTTAATAATATTTTATTCATATAAAAATATTTAGACCGATATCTCAACATTTGCGAAAGTTGGAACAACACCTTTTTTCTTGAGAAATTTAATAAAATTTTTAACTTTATAAAAAATAAACCCCTTCATCATAAACCCGATCCTAGCCAAGTAGGTATAATACCAATCAACCTTTAATGATACTTAATTCGTATAAAAAAAAAAATTTAGCCCGTTATCTCAAAATTTACAGAAGCTACAGAAGCTAACTACGTCTTTTTTATGCACATACGGACATTTTGTAAAAATATATTTTTTTGAGAACATTCTGAATACATTGGCATCAAAATTAAAAAAAAATTTTACAAAAACAAATCTTCCTCTACGAGGAAGCAAAATGTCACCATACGTGTACCGAGCCATCTTTCACATATGGAAAATCTCTTTGCTAGATAAAAGTGGAGCTCAAGTTAACGGAAAGAGAGAATACTGAGAGGGGACGTGAAAGTAATGGCGCGATACATTTCTCGTACATTCGATATAAGAGATGGAGAAACCGGAAGAGCGTCAGAGGAGTGTTTGAAGGATCGAGAGGAGAGACGCTTTGCGATATCGGCGACGCTAATGTCTTTTCCCGGCGAGATCGTATCGAGGACGTATGAAAATAGAGAGGGAGATCGACCGGGGATGAATATGTTTCGCGGTGCATAACGTTTATCGATCATTGTCGTCGCCTGCCAAGGCTAAATGCGCGGCGCATTTCGCGCCGCGAGCTAGTTTAATATCCGCAACTGTATGGACTCGCTGCGCACGCTATTAAGGTAATGCTATTTAAACGCGGTGTAAATTGTTCTGCGCGATTATAAAGAATAATGCCGACTGTGGAAGGTAATGTACGATTGCGAAAGGAATGCCGAGCGTTTTATAATCGCGCCTCGCCAAGTTTATCCAGTTACCTTATGGTGCAATATTGCTCTGCTGATCTCAATGTAAGAGTGAACAAGTATAATGTAGGATGCCCAAAAATTCGACTGACAAACTTCATATGTTTATAAAGGACATCAAAACAAACCAATTTTGTTAATAAATCCGTGTCCAAAAATAAGAGAATCAAATCACTGACAAGAGGAAAAATTATTTTTTTTTTTTTTTTAATTTCATTGACGTGGTTAAGTAGAGGTACTTTTACCATGAAACTTTTGTGTAAGACATTTTTCGATATCTCGAATAATTTTCGAAATATGTCGAAAAAATCGAAAAGCCGCTTTTACATATCAGGGATGATTTCAGTCCTTAGAATAGTTTTTGGACCGGAAATTTCTAAATTTATCTAATAATCCTCTCACCCTTTTTTTTCTACATGTGTGTAAGTTTCATCGAAATCAGAATTTTCGCGAGGATTTTTTGTTAATTTTTGATTACTTTTAGTGTCTTTTTTAATCACCTGAAATTTGGTCGATCTAATTCTGTATAAATATTACAGTACTTGAATAAAGTAAGTCAAAAGGAAGAAGAGGTAAAGAAAGTTGATAACGATTACTTAACACATTTTTTCCAATTTTGCAATTTTATAAAAGTCAATTATGAATCACGCAAGATTATATCTTTTTTCGGTAAAAATAATTAAAAATAAAATAAAATAATAATAATAATAATAGTATCATAAAAATTGCAACACTAACAGTAATATCATAAACATGATTATTGATTATTGATTAATGATTTTTCGAATTTTGCAATTTTATAAAAATCAATTACGAATCATGCAAGATTTTTCAACTTTTTTTAGGTAAAAATAATTTTAAGTAAAATAAAATAATAATAATAATAATAATAATACTATAATAAAAATCGTAACGCTAATAATAGTATCCTAAAAATGATTAATCAATTGATTAATAATCCTACATATAATATATCGGCGTGATAAAACAAAATGAAAATTTCGCGCTCCCAATGCACGATGTGCCGTGATGTTGCTCGCTGCGAAATAGATCGCTGCAATTTGCAGGACGTCACTACGGTGACGCAAAATTGCTTTTCTCACCTCTTTGCTCGGCGACGCGGTAAAAGTTAAGTAAGTATCTCATCGGCTTAGTCAGCCGGCTCGATATACGACGCTCGCGCGTATACCGTTCGTCGCATCTTGCGGAACTTTCACGAAGATCAAAAGCACGCGGGGAAGCGAACGCCGGAAGTGCATGGCGCGCGACGGATACTTGGAGCGAACTTCCGGATGTAGGGAGATATTCCATCCTTTCTCCGGCTGACTGGCTTGCCGGCCCGGTGAACTTTCCGGAGCCACGACGAAGAGAGGTGAGGTTTACAACTTTCGGCTTTCCATCGCGTTTTAATGATACGCCACAATTGTCGGAAGAATTCAAATAAGAGTCTGACGTTTATTTATTTTTTCATCGTCGAAATAATGAAAATTCATTTCTGAGAAAGTCTCTTGAATTTTTTATAGAAAATAGATTACGCCGTACATTTAATTGTAAGATGCATCTGTTTTCGTTAATAAAATTTAAAAAAAAAATTATTTCTTTGAAAAGCAATTACTTTTACTTGACATTTTTCACAGCATTCCAGGAATCTAGTTTTTATTAATTAATAAAAACAGTTTTTTTTTTTATTTTGTAAAAATTCAAAATGACAACATGCGAATGCAATTGTGTTTAGCATATAATATAAATTTTATATAAGATTTATTACTATTAATCAATTTTTATTCAAATCTGCATTTTATAAAAATTCTATAATGAATTTGCTGAATTTAATATCTTATTTTATAAAATTTATAAAAAATTTATTTTATAAAAAATTTTCTTTTATGAAATTTTATAAAAAATTTTCTTTCTTGTACAATGAGCCTATTAAAAATCTTTTCATTTAAAGATAAAAGAACTCGCAGGACAAATAGTTTTTAATAAGGAATTAATTCAAAAAGCATAACGCACGAAAAGAATTCTTTAACTAAGTGTAAATAAAAATATCGCGGCAAACGCTGATCCGTAACATCGGGACGCGAGATGCATTCCAGATAACCACGCACGTGAAAAAGCGCAAACGTGCGAAATGCTTGCAGGAGGTACAATAGGGCGGCCATAGAATAGGGATGGCGAAAAAGCGGGCTAACATTTGCCGAGTACCGGATACTGGGATGCGCGCGTTGTTCGACGCGGACGAAGATTACGGCCGCTTGACAATTGCGTACAACTGCAACTGCATTGTGGATGTCACGCAGCTAACAGCGCGTCGGAAAATAGCTCGCGAAACAGTAATTTGTGTGAGCGGAAAGCATGCTGGGGGTTGCTAGACGAACAGAGAGAAAGACGCCGTGAAGGGATAGAAAGTAATAACCGAAGGTTGCGAAGAAGGAAATCGAGGGTGTGACTGAGAAAAATTAGCTGTGAGGAGCAGGAAGTGGGGGGAGGGGGGAAGGTTAAAACGGAAGAGAGTGAAAGGGATAGAAATGAAAAAGGGGAGTGTGGGTATAAAGAATGGAAATTTTGCAGAAATGAAAGAGAAATAAAGAAATACAGACGGAGATAATATATAGGGTGGTTTGTACATAATTATTAGCTGCGATAAATTTAAAAAATGTCTACCGAAACTATTATCTAACAATAAGTTTTAGGCTTTATGCTATTGGATGTTTAATTTATAAACCGAAATCAATAAAGTTATGCCGTTTCTTTTTGCATTCCTTAAAATTATATAATAATAAAAAATTTAGAGATGCATTATTTTTTAAATTATGATTATAGACATTTTTATTTCTTATACAATATCAAGCCAAGATATATGTAGAAGAAATCTTAAACTCAACGGTTGTAATAAACCTATAATGATATTCTATTCGTATAAAAAAATTTAGCCCGATATCTCAAAATTTACAGAAGCTAGAGTAACCACGTCTTTTTTCATGCACATACGGACAAATATATTTTTTTTCGACGTTTTAGAACGCTCTGTCACACATCGGCATCAAAATTTGAAAGAAAATTTTTTTACAAAAACAAAATTTCTTTTATGACGAAGCAAAAATAGAATTGTCTTGTTTCATCATTGATGCATTTAAAACCAGACCTATTTGCTTTCGAAAAAGCCTGCGATTATCTCATACAAGCCACTCTATATAATGGGGAAAGCCAAAGGCATCAAAGCAGCGGGGGAAAAAAGACGAGGTGGCGCTGAAAGTAAAAGAAAGACAGAGAGAGAGAGAGAGAGAGAGAGACAGAGAGAAAGAGACGAAGGATTGAAAAAGTAGGCAAAGCGATTGTAGGCGAGACGAGCGCGGAGTGGGGGAGGGGGGGGGGTTAGGAAGAGAGACGAAGAGTAAGGGGATTTGCCGTGTGCGCGGGGGTGGTTAGCGGCATCCCGGCTCGCATTCCAAGCAGACTCGGTGAACCGGGTTCATTATTTTCTCGTTATAAGTTTCTACAACTCCGGCTTGTTGTCGTAATGCTGTTAACGCGGACGCGCCGCGAATTGTTAAAGAGGCAAACGATCGGCGCACGTATATACCCGGCGGCTTCCTTGAGCCGCGTCCGTCGTCGTCACGCGCCACCCCCTTCGTCAACCGCCCGCCGCCCGATCCCCCCTCCCCCCCGTTACCATCCCGACGACCCGAGTCGGGATCTCATGCGTTTTCTTTTCGTCGGCTTCGTTTATTAACCCCCGGCACGGGTTCCTTCCGGGTCCTTTGGTCTCAAAGCTTCGCCTAAAGAATAAGTAGCATTCGCGATGTCTGTGTGATCCGCATTCGGGGTCTCAGATCCCGTACTCCAGCTAATATCGCTTCATTGTGTTTGTTACAGCGGCATTTCTCCTTTGTATCTATTGTATGTGAGAAACAAAATTCCCTCTCTGAAGTGAAAAATATTTTATTTCCATGTTAGCTCAACGTGTCCTGTATTAATGCCACAGATTTTATATTATCTTCTCGTTAAATTATATATATATATATATATATATTACATATGTCGAAGTTTACTAAACCATCGTTAATTATTAAACTGTAAACCTTTTCCTCGATATTTCTTGCAAATTATTTTTATCCATCGCAGCTTTTGCAACACAAAACTCATATTTTCTACATTAAATGCGTTTTCTACATTAAATCTTCAAATTTCTCCACGTGAAAATTAAACGCGGGATATAACGCGTTCAATTAATTTTTGCGCAAAAAAGTTGATATCAGAAATGCATCAGTTCGCATTTTACTTTATCTGTGTTATAGAAAACTCTTTGTTAGAAAAACGAGATAAGGGAAACAAATTGTTAAACAAACAATTTTCAAAGCTTGTGCAGTCACTCTGATCACTTTGTATTCTGCGGTTTTTTTTTTTTTTTTTTTTTTGTTTCATTGAAACAAATGATACGATTGCGTAATGTGCGTCTTTTTGTGCAGTGAATATTTATTTTAAATCTTATATCAATAATTCTTCTTCTATTCTATCTTTTCATATATCTCTTATAATATTTCATGCATCAAAGAATATATCAATTTTGTCTAAAACGGTGGAAATGTGATAATTATTGTCACATTAAATATTCCAATTGCACAAGAGTGAAATTTCGGTAGTGAATTAGAGTAATAATAATTACATATTGTGATGTTAATATCCATATTATAATAATTAATTAGCATAATTATATATGTAAATAAAAATGCAAAAAATACGAACGTGTATGAGTGCGTTTAGAAGACAGAGAATATTATTCTCTGAAGAGACATGTATTATTTACTCTTATATATTAACGCAAAATATAAAAATAACACGTTTATATTATTTACGATTAAAAGAGAAATTTTAAAAAAATTGAACGAAAAATTTCTCAATTCTCTCTTTCTTTCACTCTTTAAAGAGAAAGAGGAAAAAAAAGGGAATGAATATATAAAAAAATAATTATTACCGTATATTTATAAAAAAAGAGCATAAAAATATTATTTCACTCGATAATTTTCTCTTCCTGTGTAAAATCTAAATGAAATGCATTATTACAGCATTTTCGGCTTTTATTCAGCATAAATAATTGAGTGCGTAAATAATTAAAGTTGTGCACTTGTCCTCAATGAAATTTTCAGAAACATTTCAGCGCAAATGCATTGCATTTAAATTACCGTCGTTCAAATGATGACATAGATATAAAAACCTTCTTAAATACGTTCGAAACGTAAACTGCCGTTTAGGTGTAAATTTAAAAGCCTTCCATAAGGCTACGTGCTCCGCGAAAAAACAAGCAATCATCCATATTGTCGCAGCGAATAATTATCGTTCGCTATTCCTGTCGTGATCAACTAGACTTAAGCGACCGTGACGGCCACGCATTTCCTCCTTCGCAAGTTTATTAATAATTATCTTTAAAAATGCGACTGTGTCACGGAAGACTGCAACTGAAAGGAGCTTTAAATACTTATTTATTTAACGACACATCCGCCGCTTAAGTTGATTCGTCCTTCAACATTTTTCCGCGACATTTTCCAACGAAACTTTATATTTTCTAAAGAAACATATGAAGATATGTAAGTAATGAGAGTTTTATTAAGATTTCCACATCAATCAAACGAAAAAGTATCGCGTTCTAATGAAAACCGCGGGAGGGAAGCAAAGTTTCCTACGAGTCGATAAACGAACTTCATCCGAGTCGTGTTTGCAGAATTAACGGTGCGCCTTACTTTTAAAGCGCTTCATTAGCTGCACTGACAATGCTCGCCGCTCTATTTCTCTTTAATTCCATTTAATTAAATTCAGCATAACTTAATCCCTTTAGGAAGATCCATTTTATATCTTATATCAAGAAGATATACCAAAACATTGATAAATCAAAGTGCAATATTATTTTTTGTTGGAGTCAAAATAATTATAAAATTATATAATTAAAACAATTATTTTAATTATTTTAATTATAAAATTATAGAAATTATTATATAATTATATAACTGTAAAATTAATATTATATTAATATTATATTATATTAATTAATATTTTATAATTATAAAATTAAAATTAATTATTTTAATTGTTTTAATTATAAAATTATATAATTTTATAATTATTTTGACTCTAAAGAAAGCAATTTAAATAAAGCACTTCAATCATAATATATAAAATATTTCAATTATATATAAGAAATATTATTTGTACACATAAAATATTCGCATAAAATAAAATATAAGATATTAAAAAAGATGCTAAAATAGCATTCTTGATATGTATACACAACCTACTTTTCCCTTAAGTAGGCGTGCTACGTCACAACCTCTTTTCCAACCTGCATAATCTTGATTCACCCACTCGTTGCTCTTTTCAAGTTTTCTCCCTCCCTCCTCGCGTTTATTAATAAACGACCGGGTGCTTCTTCGTGTCTTTCCATCCTCGTATCAAGAGAATCGAGTCAGGCACTGACTTGTCGAGAGAAACTTGTGATACTTACCTCATCGTCTCTTTACGACGCCCTACGGGATAATCGAGCAGCTACCAGATTTGATGCATCGTACCTTTCTTTATATCTTATCGGGCGCGAAAGGGCGTTATATGATTTGGAAGAATATTCTCTTATATTCGGCACACTCTTTCTTCACAGCAAGCGATGCTGTCACTTTCGCGATTTTTCCAAAATAATGTTGAAAAAATATTTTGCGAAGAAGATTATTTTTTGGCATATTAAAAATTATTGATTTTTCTAAATATCAATCAAATAATTACATGTGCAGCTTTTATTATCAAATGGAAATTGTATTTATCGTGTGCGTTAACATTAAATTAAACGGTGTCAAACATTTTTGCATACGGCCGATGATATAATCATATGTAATCAAGATCGTGCGGCCAAAGTGAATTATGAAAATTGACCTGTAAATCTCGCGCGAGAACGTTACACTCATATGTTATACATCGCTGCGTTTTACACTGTAACATTATAGACATTATGGGAGTTATAAGCAGAGCCGATGAGCGGGGTTTATCACGAGCAGAACGTCCGACGTGCTCGTAAAGTCGAGTGCAGGTAATGCCGGCGGTAAAGCGTGCTTGTGTACATCCATCGCGATTAAAGCACTTCCGCCGCAATATATATTAAGCAATCTCACTTTATTCAAGCGTCGTTGATACGTACCAAGTGACGGTTGTAGTGCGCAGAGTAAAAAAAAAAAAAAAAAAAAAAAAATTAACAAATTCGCGATGAGAATGTGACGATATCCGCTTCCCTAGATAGATCCGAGTTAATCCACTATCGCATGGGAATTAAATGGAAATTGGCAGTTGTATCATTGCTGGCTATCGTTCTTATAAATAAAAGTCGACGTATTTATTATATTTAAACATCGATATTTTTTATTACATAATTGATGTGAAAACGTTGCATCGGAGAGAGAGAGAGAGAGAGAGAGAGAGGAATGCTTTCGCCATAATGAATACACTCGTAACGAAATCGATTTGATAATCCGCGGTCCCTGAACGATCGCGAGAGAACGTAACCAGTCGTCAGACGTCAAAAGCAAAGCGCAATTATCAACAGAGAGCCTTCCCCCCTTCCACCCCTCCTTCCCTCCCCCGGCAGCATCCACCGCGATATTGCCGCGAGCAGGATATACCTTTTCTACTGGGTGTGTCTGACCAATCGCGCTTCTTATCACTGACCAAGTTCTATCTTCACGAAACGAGTGTTCCCTGATCGTAATCCAATTAAAAAAGAAAAATGTTGTACGAAGAAAGCATAAATAAATAATAAAATAGAAGAAAACATAAATAAAGAAAATATTTCTTTTTTTTTTGTTTGATGCTCTAGAAAAATATATAATTCTCTATTAAATTTTTATTAAATTTTGATAAAAATATAATAAAATATAAATATAAATTACATATATAAATATTAAATTGTTGTAACCAATAAACAAATTCATACGGCAAATAATATACATACACACACACACACACATAATATATATATATATATATATATATATATATATATATATTCATTATAAAAATACGCATGATTTAAACGATAATCTTTTGTCATTCAGGCGCTGCTGGTAGTTGCATCAAAAAGTTCTCTACTATGCCCTTCCTCTTCTGTAATTTGAACAACGTGTGCGATTACGCCAATCGTAACGACTATAGCTACTGGCTTAGCACAACAGAACCTATGCCAATGATGATGACGCCAATACCGGCACCGGAAATTGGTAGATACATATCGAGATGCTCCGTATGCGAAGCACCGACCAGAGTAATGGCTGTCCACAGTCAATCCATGTCGATACCCCAGTGTCCGGGTGGCTGGAGGGAAATCTGGGTCGGATATAGTTTCCTCATGGTAAGAAATGAAGCTCAGACTATATTTGAAGATAAACTTTATCTAAATTTATCTTCTTAAATTGAAATCATTATAATAAATATAACAAATAATATATGCACGAGTATATCTACATCAAATTATTTCTTTCTCAAGATTCATCTATTGAATCACACATATATCTAACAAACTAATTTTTTAATAGAATTCCTTAGCAGAAATCATGATTACACGCGATTTCTTGCTTTTCAATATAGCACAGAGATGCAGGCGCCGACGGCGGTGGTCAGTCCTTAGTCTCACCAGGATCCTGTCTGGAAGAATTCCGCGTCAGACCGTTCATCGAGTGCCGCGGCCTCGGTACCTGTAATTATTTCGCCACCGCAACGTCATATTGGCTGGCGACCATCCACGATGACGAGATGTTCCGCAAACCGCTGCAACAGACGCTCAAGGCCGACCATACATCCCGAGTGAGCCGCTGCGCCGTGTGTATCCGCCAACGCGTCAGCGAAGATTCTTACGGCAGGACGACGGTCTTGAAACCTTTCACGTCAAACAACGAACGGGCTCCCAACAACGTTTACTATCCGCCGGCACCACCACCCCGTTATCCGCCCGATTATCAGCCCTCGCCACCCAATCGTGAAAGGCATCCCAATCACAGACGCGGTCCACCCTATCACTACCGTAGGAGAGGTCGCGTGCGCGGCAGGCACGGTGAACGACCGATAGAATCGTCCGACAATCTGTAGATTGGCAACACGAGCTGCACGCACGCATCAAGAACAAATAACAACAGCAGTGACGTGCAAGGGCATAGCGAGCCTATGTATATAAAGAAGCAAGAGAAACTTTTTTTTTTTATATTAGTTAAGTTATACTCCGGGCCGGGTGCTTTAGCTCGTAAACCTTAAACCGAGTATAAAGATGCGGATAACGCGTATAAATATCCAGGAATCAGCGGTGAATAGTTCAAGATAAATCAGACGACACGCACGAATCTGGAAAATATAAATAAACTTTTCTTATATCTTTCGGTCTATTTAGAAAAAAAAATCGTGTCAGTATAAATTTTAGTTAAAGATCATTGAAGTATAGAATAAATTTTATATATTTCTTTCAGTGTTATCGGTGTACATTCCCGGAAATTATAACAATTATATGGGAAACTTTATTTTTAAAACTCTTGTTAGAGAGATCTGGACTACTTCAAAATATCCTTATCTTGGACTCTGCTCTTGCTCTTGAGAATTTGTCAGTGTTATTCGTTCTTATCCTGTGTGTAAGGTTCATGCACCTAGTCTCTTCCTGCCCGATAAAAAGCGCCGCCGGCTGCCGTGAAGCCATATAACTGCCTTTATGCCAAATAGAAAAAAAAATCCGTCGCGTCCGGCCATCGCAAACTGCCAATAACATCACGCTCGCCGACGTGATTCACGTGATCACAGAATATAATTAAATTAACGTTATCTATACGTTGTGTATCGCTATCGTAACTATTATCTTATATATTGCATTGAATAAAGATCTTTTTGTATAATCTAACCGATGTTTTTCCGGAATGTCTATATATCGCTCCTTTTTATAAAAATATCGATATATTATAAATGCCGTATACTGTAAAAATAAATAATAAATTAAATGACAAATTAATCAAATATTGCTATAAATATTTCCCGAATTATCAATTTGTAACTTGAAATTTTGTCTGCTTGATGAGTAAAAAAGAAATTGAGTTTTTTACTTCTCTTCATTAACGAGATAATCGTTTAAAAAACATAAAACAATGATATTATGTAAAATAAATAAACAATCTAAAATAAATAAATCCAAATTTTTTAAATTAAATCCTGTACTTTTCGATGAGTAAAAAAAAATAATATTTTTTTTAGACCATCTGCAATCTAAAATATCACAGTGAATATTTTCAGCAGGTTTGAAAACAACATAAATGAAGATAAATAGAGGAAAGGAGGGAATATTTCGAATGTTCGCAAAAGCTATTAAAAAGAGCCAACTGAAAAGAAGCAAGAGCGTTGAAATTATTTGACAGTTTAATAAAAGGCGAACGGGCCTTTCAGGACACGCGAAATTCACATACAAGCTCATCGTACGAAATGAACGTACACGGTGAGAGAGATCGCGATATTATATTTATATTTATATTTATAAAATTATTCATCATTAGAAAGCACATATGATCTATCTATATGACGTAATTTGCTACGCACACCCGCGTACGAGCGTGCCTACGAACAACGCACGCATCCATACACACACACATACACACACACATACACACGCACCCACACACATATACCCGCATACACACACTACGCGCGTAAATCACTATGACATTCTATCTCGCGCACACTGACATAAGCACGCACACGCGCGGACATACACAAACATGTACGTGCATACTAATCTCGTAATCTTTTTCCTCTGCCTTTCTCACGCTTTTACTATTATTTATTCTTTCTCCTTTTTTTCCTTTCTCTCTCTCTCTCCATTCTTTCTCTCATACGCATAATATACGTATCCACGTTTACAGGCAAGTACATGCCTATGTATGTACGTGTACATATTCAGAGTACCTCACGGATGTGTTTTTTTTACGGAGATTACAACTTTGTAACTGCTTTTATAATTGGAAGAAAAAGCAACAGGGGACGAGCAGGCCAAATATTAATGTCATCACAGTATCAACATCATCGTTATCATTACCATCATCATATGTTGTTTTTTTTTCGTGCCATGGACAACAAAACGTTGATTCATGCTGTACAAAATATGAAAAGGCAACGAAAGCAACAACAACGAGCGCGAACAAAGCTCTCTTTCATTTCTCATTATGCATATTTCAAAAAGTGTCCCAATACTACGGAACTAATTATTGTAAATAATTCGAAACTCAAACACACGAATCCCTTTTCCTTTCGCGGAGAAAACTTTCAAAATTTAAAAAAAAAACACGAGACGGACGCATAACGATATAAATATAATATACACGCCAAATAACGCTAATAATTGCCACACATACGTCCGTCGAAATCACAATTGGAAATCACGGCCGAAACGAAACGGAAAAGAGAAACGTTTCTCCATTATATCCATCATATTCGTGTATCAAGACAAATTTTCGAAGTTGCAAAAAAAAAAAAAAAATAAAATAAAAATAAAAATAAAATAAAATAAGAATCGCCGATGTTTCTCATTCTACTCGCGTATATAATCGCGAGTCCATCGTCACACACATTCAAAAACCTCTAGTAGCGATTTCTTCCAATTTTTAATAGGTGTGGTGTGAACTTCCTGGAAAAATAAGACACTTGCGTGAGATTTCTTTCATATGTATGTATACACGCGTATACGCACATACACACGCGTAGCGTCGTGTGCATATACACGTGTAGGTGTCAATTAGAAGATTTCTTTTTTTTCTCTCTCTCTCATTTATATAACAACAGATGTGTGTGTGTCGTTTAGAAGTAATTTAGTGTGCATCTAAGACCCAAAAGAGAATTATTACCGAGCTATGCAAAATAGAAGATCGATTTCCTCTTTTCTTTCTTTCTTTCTTCGTCTCGCATGTATAGATATATAAATATACGTCAATTTATATATCGATTATATATAAATAATATCCGCTCCTATTATTTATATATAACGCGTACATAAACCCACTATACATATATATACATATACATTTATACAATATATATTTATATTTATATTTATATTTATATATAAAGGTACTCTTACTATTGAATAGAAATATGCATATTCCATGTGTTCAATAATATCAATATTGATATATAATAATAAAATAATAATATAATAATAATTATCCTTACTACTATATAATAATATAGTAATTGCAACAAGAATATTGGTAATAGTGATAATAATAATGTCGATAATAATAATAATAATAATAATAATAATAATAATAATAATAATAATAATAATAATAATAATAATAATAATAAAAAT
>JBCEZV010000041.1:2092533-2104266 GCA_039654365.1 Cataglyphis livida | reverse complement strand
TTATTACATTGTGAGCGGTTACGAAAACGGATTTTTGCTGCTAGCTAGCAGTGATATATAAGATATCGTTGGCATACGAAGCGCAAAAAAGGTTAACCAGGTGAGAAATCCTTCCATGCACACGTTTGACATATATGCTTCTCTCGTCCGCCCCTCTCCCCTTCATTGTTTTTGTTTTTATTTATCCAACACTTTCGTGCAACTGACTGACAAACTATCTTTGTTTTATTTTAAAGGAATGTGAACAGTAACTTATTTTATCGTATTCTTGTTAACGAATTAATTCTTTCAAAAATTTAATTATTTCTTATCGTTTGCGAAAAATGATTGCCAATTGGATTAATTTTTTTAATTATTGAATGTGAATTCTTGATCAGGTAAAATTTATAATTTGCATTTATATAAATGAAACTTAAATTTTGTTATTTTTAATTCTAAAGTTTGATTTTATTTTTTTAATTTCTTAAGTGTGAAATATTTTTTTAATTATGCCAATGAAAAATATGTTAATTTTGTTCAGCAAATATACATTCATATATTATAAAATATAAGCTTGAGTCTACGCGTTTAAATATCCGGGCACGTCAAATTTTCATATCTCACTCCAATCTGAAGATTGTTTATGCGACTCTTAAAGTTTTCGTAAAATTTTCTTTTAAATTATAGATCATGTAAAAAGTGCTTTAGGAATTAAAGGAAACGTAATTCATATAGTATCGATTATGAATTGATATCATATATAATTTACTATACTTGGCATTAATTGTATTTATCTCATATCTGTTTTTATTTTGTCAAACTGTTCATTAATTTTTATATACTTGGTGTATTGTTTCTATTTCTGTGAGATTTTTTAGTGGTATTGAATGTCCCAAAAGTATCACTACTGCTCGATCACTTACTTAGAGAATAAAGATAATTGCTTTATAACGTTAAAAAAACAATAAATAACTTTTAAAAATTAAGAGTTTAAATGACGTAAATAGATGACAAAATATTATTTTTTATATAGCATTTTATAAAGCATAGAAAAATCCTCGCAATAATGTATCGGTTGTGTTTATTTATTTAAGGTGGCAGCTTTCCGCACTTTTCAGGAAAAAAAGAACTATAGATATGAGATTTTATTGCCGTTTTCTGAGCGTGCTTTTGCTGCTCGTCTCTTTGACATGTGCCACGCAAGGCAGCAGTCTTCGAACGAGGCGTTCTGTCTGGAATGAAATCGGAAACACATTGAATAACGTCGGGGAGAAAATCAAGGATACCATAAAAACCAAAATCGAACCTCTGTTCCACCGACATTCAACCATCGGGCCCGATACGACCACGCCTACCTTGGAACCGGAACCAGATTACGAAACGTCACCGTTCTATCGAGGCATCATAACAGCCCCTATTAGATGTCCACCTAATCACGGGATGGTAAAAGGGCGATGCCGATTGATCACTCGTCGGCGATAAGATTCTGCTGAATTTATATGGAAATATTCTTTATCAGATTTCTATCGTATGTAAAACAATATGCTATCTTGATTAATAAGAATCTATAAAGACCGGAAGTAACAAATTCTAGAGTTCCCGCAATTAATATTATTATACCAAACAGGTTATTTGACACACATACATTATATTCTCATAATCATAAGTCAGTATAGCGCATCCCCAGGAAATTTATCTGTATTCAGATTGCGTAGCCGAGATAACTCTCCCCCCCCCCCCTCCTGGGGAGAATTTAATTATTCATGATGGTAAGCACTAATCAATGTGACTTGGAAATCGTTGTTTGTGTATGCCATTGAGATTTTCAGTGAAACAGGTGTGACTATTACTTCACCTATGCTATTATACTGGATATACTTATCATGACACGTCAACATCGGAATTGGATATTAATATAATTACACATTTTATAATGACGTTAATATCAATTATGCAAAATAATATTAAATATGCAAAAAAAGTTAATGAATAAACAATTAGCCCTTGTTCCTGTATAAGAATTTGCTGAACTTATGATACACTGCCTTCCACAGTGTAACGATGTACTTATCGTGATACGTCGACGTAAGGCTCGTGAATAATAACATAAGTATACAGCTCATAAAGGTGATAATTTACCTGCTGACAAAATCAAATTAATAATTAGCCTTTATTAAATTTTCATCATTAAATAGTAACCTATTTAATTTACCACTCACGTGATTGAATTCATTTTACGATCGCCTGGTAATTAAAAATTGTAACCGTATTGCCTATAAACATGCTCTCTCGTTTACCCTTTTCACTTTTATGTAAATAGTATATATAAACTCGCGCCGCTGCTGTTTAAGTATTTTTCTTTTACGATCTTCGGTGACCCGATATCTCGCAGCCGAGGTGCGCACTAAATACCCGTTCGATTTCTAAATTACACCTGTCACGAATGTAAAACGAGTTACGAGCTACGCGATAGATGGAGCGGCACAATAATGATATATGCGATACATATCGGAATTCCTTTTTAATGCCTGTATCGCGTGTGAACTGTAAAAATGGGATCGAGGAGGCAGATAAAGGGTATATACATTTGTAGGGGATATTAATGTATCATTTACCTGGCCTGGGGTGTCGCGCGCGCCAAGTGCCACCTTACCATTACTTCCTCACCTTATCCGCGCATTTCCTCAATTATCAATTACCGATTATTATGCTCGTAACACGGTTCTCTTCGCGCACGACAAGCCGCGCGCAGCTGCTTTTATACACTGTGACGTGACATTTTTTGATGTCCGTCAGGGGTACTTTTTTTTTTGGGGGGGAGAGCGACTCGAGTGCGAGATTGAGAATTATTTATTTATTTTTTTTTTTTTTCTTTTCATTTACGAGTGTATTTGGTGAGCTCTCAACGAGTTTTAGCTTTCGAGTATTGTTAAGGAATTGTATTGCATGTATTATAGTTTGATTTAGTTTTAATCTACATTTTCACATGTAATATATAGTGTGTACAAAAAAAAAAAACAGACAATGTGGAACATGTAGAATTTTGAGGATTTAAACAATCTGTAAATTTGATATTACAAAATTAAGAAAAAGAAATATATGCACAAAATCTCTAGGACAAAAGCCTGAGATTGTCAATAATATTGTAACAATATGTTAAATATAAGAGCGATCCATTTTCGCCCTTATCAAAGAGTCGGTTATCAACATTCTGTCCGATCGTAAAGCCCTGGGACTCTAATTCGGATGCAATTCAGGGCCGAGGAAAAAATTGATCTTTAAGACACCCGAAGCCGTGAATAAAATCCTGGGAGGAAGTCAATGGCCAAAAACCAGGGCGAGGAAGAATAGGACCCGCTACTGCGTCCTATTAACAAAGGCCGCTGGACGTCCCTGAGGGACGCGAAAGCGCCACAGGTGGCATAATTCCGATTTAATTGCCGATGTGACTCCTGCGGGCCTTCCTCTTATCACTGTTCGGCGGATCGGCGAGAGCGACAGAGGTTCCAGCAAGCTCCGGCGAAATAGCGATAGCTGAACTGTGGGAAGACAGCGTGAGAGCTGGTGAGAGCGTCTTATCTTGTAAATCGATTTTGATAAGGTTCGGATGAGACACGCCATAGAATCATATCTGTCGCTAATTATCAATCATTGTATTATCATTTTGTATTATATATCATTCTCAGAGCGACAGCTGACCGGCGAAACGCCTCATCCGAACTAATTCTTTCGCATGTACTCTCTTTCTCTCTCTCTCTCTCTCTTTCGGGAAATCTGCAGTCGAGAGTCCGAAATTTTTATAATCTATTATCATAGTTTTGTTTATATAGTACGGACTATTATCGCATAGTGAATTCGTATATTGCGTCGCATATTTCTTGTCTGCCGGCGAGCCTTGTCGCGTTTACTATGTTCTTATATAATTTTTTTTTTTTTTTTTTTGGGGGGGGGGGATTGTATACCGCGCGCAAATTCCGTACGTGTTATCTTGTGTCCGAGAGGAATATGCTTTAGGAATAGCGATTGCGATTGACGTCCAAAAAAATTATGAGGGTATATTAAATTATTGTTATAAACTGAGATCACATTGTTATTCCCGCGTTACGTACTTATGGTGCTATCACAAGAATATCGAAGAATATTAACACCACATTAATTTCATGTCGAAGTTTTATTTCGAAGAGATCTTTTCTTCTACTGTATTTTGCGGGCGAGCGCAAAGTTAGTTGTCGTCGAATTATGGAATTTTTGAAAAATTGTTGAGGCTCGAATAAGCCTCCTACCCGTGGGGAGATTCTGTCGAATAAACGACTATAGCCCACGCATTCATTGTAATAATTCGAGATCCTTGTGATCTGCCGCGGCCACGCGCACGTGACGCATTAAAAATATGTTCAGCCAGGACGCGTCAAATAGCAAGCGACAACCAATCAGCGAGGTGACATTTTAAAAAAATTTTTAATTTTTGAATTAAAAAAAAATAAAATATATAAAGTTTTTTAAATATTTAAAAATTTTAAGATATTTTAAAATTTTTTAATTTTTAAAAAATAAAATATAAAAAATTTTTTTAACATTTTAAAATTTTTAAGATATTTAAAAATTTTTTAATTTCTAAAAAATAAAATATAAAAAATTTTTTACATTTTATTTTTAAAATATTAAAAAACTTTAAAATATCTTGAAATTTTAAAATATTTAAAAAACTTTTTATATTTTATCCGAGTATTTTATCTTCGTAGTTAATGAAAACTTCTTTGATTATAAAAACTTAATTAATTGCCTGATATTGAAAATCTTTATATTGAAAAATTACACGCCAGAATTACATATTAAAATTATTGAAATTTTATTTAAGAATGAAGATAATTATTCTGATTGTATTTGGATGTTTATCTTGAAAATTGCAGCGATTATTTTGATTGAAAATGCTTCGAGAATATTATCTGATGTGTTATTATATTACGTATTTTATTTGAGGATTATGAAATTTTGCTTAGGACTTTTTATATTTTTTGCTACATCCTCCTCGTAGATAGCTGTTAAGGACTCGAGGAACACATTCGGTGGCAAACAATCGGCGGATTTTTAAATCCTGCTACAAGAATCTAGATCCGAAAGATGTCCAGAAGAAACTCGGAATTCCGCCTGGAATTGTACAACTTGACTGAGATTCGGGAATGCACCACCATTCAGCAATACAGCACCCAGGAGCAGGGAATGCAGACTGACAAGTCGCAAGACTACGCCCTCGATGAAACGCGCGCGCGAAATAGGGAGACCCAGGACCGTGGGGTGCAGACTGACCCGCCGCGCACAATCGCCACTCAGACCGATCATAAGCCCCCCGAATCAGCTACCGTATCGTTGTCAACTGTAACGAAGCTCGAGCAACCTGATGAGCACGATCGCATCCGGGATTTGCGCGTGGATCTAACATTGGCGCGATCAGGTCAGGCATGCCGAGCGAAATTCTCTTTGAACAGATCGTCTGCGGGCTCTTCAACGTCATCCATTCGGTCGAGCCTGGCTCCCGGACGATCCGCATCCTCTTTGAGAGAGGAATCGGGCAGGAGGGCCATAGCGAGCGGATGTCAAAGCGCGTCGCCAGGTAGATCCTTTAGGAGGAAGTTCAAAACTGACAAATTCTTTGAAATTGCGAGCCGACCCATTGTATGTTGGAACTGTCGTTCCGCGCAGCATTACTATTCCGACTGTCCATGGCCCCGTAAACGTCAGTATTGTTACGGATGCGGCCGAGACGGAGTGACGCTACGCACATGTCCCAACTGTGGAATCGAATGGAAGAATTTGGGGACCTATCACCCAGACATCTCGGAATCCGAAAGTTGTCCAAGGAGCAGCTAACAATCGATACCTCTTCCGTGTCCTCTCCCGAATAAAACTCGCCGCGGGATAAAGCAATATCATATCATAAATAGGAATAAAGGAATTGAGGAATCGACGAGCTGTGTTTTAATAGATTGCCCTTTTTCGGCCCCAAAAGGGCGAGATCCGATAATTTATTTTTAATCTCCGCAATATATTTCTTTTTAGAACTAAATTTTAACGATATACTTAATTTTTAATGGAATAAAAGTTATATTTAAGCCGACTAATACTTTAATTTTCACAATTCTTTAATTCTTTTTAAAAATTAAAGAATCTAATAATATACTTGTTCTATAGAATAAAAAAAAAAAACCTTTGTTTTATTCAAAATTAAGTATATTGTTAGAATTTAAAACTCAGGAGAAATTTATTGTGACGATTAAAATTAGTGAAGATCTAAAATTGCGATTAAATATTAAATCTGTTGCGAAGGAAAAACATTTCAGAGACAAAATTGTATTCTGCATTAAGGAAATTAGAAGGATTCATTATTATTTCTTTCTCTTTGCCTTGAATTTAAAAAGAAGCTACTTTTTGTTAAATTTAATTCTTACTTCGTTATTCTTACAATTTAATATAACAAATAATATTACAAATTTAATATAAATGATTTATATTATATATTTAATATAATAATAGTTTCATTCATAAAATATTCATTTTATATAATTAGTTTTATTCATAAATTACTTTTGGCATTGAAAAATCGCGTATTGAAAAATCAAAAAATCAGAGAATTAAATAAAAAAAGTAGCAAAAAAAAAAAATTTTATCGGACCGCAAGATTCTTAACGGCGAAATGTTTCAGGATGTTCAGCCATCGCGAGCCTTCGTTATTCCGCCGCAGTTCAAATCGTAATAATTAAGGGTTCTTTGGCGAGTAAGGTAACGAGCTGCTAACGAGCAATCACGAACGGTACGTACGATTATCATATTCAATGGCGCATAAAGATGGTGAACGTGTAATTTCGCCCTTTTGGCAGTCGCGTGTGGAAAACCGCCATCATCAGATAGATTTTTCACTCCTTATTTTAAAAACAAATGTCGTTGACGTTGTCGCCCATAAAATTACTGATCGACGATAACAAGAAATAATTAGAATAAATATTTCTCATACACTTATAATAAATATTTATCTTTTTCATAAAAATATAATATATTTTATCATTTGTCTCATCGTTTTTTTCGTATCTTTCGTAAAGCTCACTTACAACAAAACAGAGCTCCTTCCAGAGAAAAGACTAACTTTCAATTCATACTCAAGCGAGTAGTAGCGACACGTTTTCTTACAACAAAGCGCGCTCGCGTTTCGACTTCGCCGCGCGATACACTGATATCGGCGACCTCGCATAAAGACAAGCGGTCGTTGAATGGAACCTGAATTTGCGTGATCGCTAATTGTGACTGCAACCTGTGACGCCTCTTTGTGACCGGCGCGCGCCCTGCACCCCCTACTTGCTCACGTATCCGTGGAGAGCCGGCCAGATTTCCTGCTCATTGTCAGAAGTAGACGGCCCTCGCGGCACTTGTTGCTCTTGCACATCGACATTTGTCTGGCGCACTGTTATATCGCTATGCATTTTACTCCCGGACGCCCGGCACTTCTTTGTCAAGTTAGGCTCGCCTCCGCGAGCGCCGTCGAGTCCATAAATGTGCACTCGCGTGTTTCGTCTGTTCAAGCGAGTCCGTAACTACTGGGGAGGAGAAGAACATAAAGGAACATTTCGCGACGCGATAATGCACTTGTGTACGGCGTGCCAAATAGGCCAGACTGCCTTTTAAGCAAGGAATTTTTGATGAAATGGTTCAGCAAAATAAATTGATTCGAAATATTTGAAAACTTAATTTATTTATATAAAAATGCTGCGTGTGAATAATTTACGATATTGAAAATAATTTATAGTATTTAAAGAGGCATATCTTTTTAAACTCTCGAAAAATAAGTACATTTTCTATTTTTTTTTTTTTTTTTTTTTTTTTTGCAGCGCAACAACTTGATAAAAACTTTTTATTTTTTTACAATATTAATATATTATTAAGTATTTAAATAAAAATTTTTAATTAAATATTTTTTTTTTTTTTAGTTTATGCGAATATTTGCAGATTGATATTTTCGAGCATGGTCTGCATGAAAATATAAAATTTTTTTTTAACACGTTGCCATTTTCCTATTTTTTTAAATTTTGAAAAAATTTTGAAAGAAACATTAGCTGTTAATACATTTAATAAAAAAAAAAATTGTATTTTTGATTTCAGATATGATAAATGAATATTTTCATGCGCACCGTAAAATTAAAGAAGCTCTGCAAATAACTTTGGAAAAAAAAAAAAAAAAAAAATTTGTTAAGCTAAAAATTTTTGTTTAAATAATTAATAATATTAAATTAATATTGTAAAAAAATTAAAAACTTTTATCAAGTTGTTGCGCTGCAAAAAAATCTGAAAAATGTACTCATTTTTCAAATCTTCAAATGGATATGTCGCCTTAAACATTTGAATCAGTGAGAATAATCGTGTATTATGACAGCGGAAATGGTCGGATATCTAATAATCCCCGCGGTTTTACCTATAATCACAGCCGAGAAAGTAATATTTTTTTCTACGTTTCAAGAACATGGCGAGATCCGCAGGCATAATTCTCTATCGGGACGGTTGCGTGCATTATTCTCGTCTCGGTATGGTAATCCTTTCTTCGCCTCCGCAACGCTTTACGAGCACCGTTCTTATTGGATTTTTGCGACCGACGACGTTTCTGTATTCGACTTCTGAAAAGAATGTTTTATCGCTACTATTCGCGAAGGAGTAACTTCGAACGACTGTCCCTTTTTTTTATTGCCGCTACTACTTGTTATTGTCGCATACTCGGGCGGATCACGCTCGGAAGTTCTCGGTAAGGCATTCTTTGTGATAATTTGAAATTCAAAGAGAGAAGATACATGCACGTATAATGCTTCATAAATGATATAAAAATAAGATGCAAGTCGTACATATAATTCTTTCGATTTAAAAAATGAAAGCGTGAATATGTAAAAGATATATCCCCTTTTTATGAAAATCCATTAATTATTGATATAAATTTTGTTACGATAATTTAAAGGATGTTAATGTTTTAATGAATACAAAATTAACTCGGAAACATTTCAAAGAAAGTTATCATTTGTTGAATATCTTACAATAAGTATCTCCAGCTTTATATAAAATTCTAAAAAATTCTATTCAAATTTATAATAAACTATGTCTATTTATTAATTTGTTACGTAATTCCTCTACGACTCGCTATATAAATAATTGAGAGTAATGCTGTCTCTCTATACGCTAGCATGATATTTCAAATGCCTAGGTAATTTTCCGGACATTACCCATGATTTCGATTAACGTCTAGCTATGCGACCATCTACTATCTGCAGAACGAGAAGAGCTATCATTATTCCCTAATTTGAAAGCAGAAGAAAGAAAATGTTTGTACACTGTGCACATGCGCAAAATACATATATCTATTTTTTTTTATCTTTAAATTACAAAATGCATTATTCACTTTTATTTCAATTTGGTGAGACTAGCCTATAAATAGTTTCATTTATTAATTTATCATATTTTTTTTTTTTTTAAGAAATTATATGGATTATCTTTTTTGATACGAATTTTTAAATTTATTTTTGTACGGTTGACTCTCTCTCTCTCTCTTTCTTTCTCTCTCTCTTATAAAAGAGTTACAAAACAGAAAAATCGAAGATATATCAGAAACATTAGATTTCGATTTACTATTTTGGTCATATTGGCATTTCCGTGTAATATTTTAGTAAACTGCAAGTGGAAAAAAAACATTTTTTTTTATAACAGACTGGACAAAAATAAATTTAATGTGGTTTGAACAATTGGTATCGAAAAAGATAATCCATATGATTATTTTCAAAAAAATATGAGATGCATTTGTTTTTAGATCATGGTATTTTCTTCGTCTGCTCTCTATTTTATTCATCTCTCTCTGTCAGATATTTCTAAATCACGCTATTAACAAGTATATGAAAAATTAATAGATAATAATTAGATTGTTCCGATCAAAGATAATAAATGCAGGAATTACTGTTTATAAATCTCTGTGCTTGTAGCACCCAATTACAGCAATTACGCCTTGAAACGATCATTTAAAGAGTGAAGAACCCTCCGAGATATTTAACCGCCCTTTCTATAGGAAAGTAGGATGCTTGAATTGCCTAATTTAACTTCCATAATTTGCAACGTAATCAGCGATTTAAGCTCGTATTTTCGGGTTGAGTAAATTATATAGTAGCATTTTCGAACGCTCGCTAAACATATGATACAGAAACGTTGTAGACGTTAATAACGCTTCTAAACCTCTCCAAAGTTTTGACAGAGCATAATGTCACGTGACGCGACTAATTGCCTTAATATATTTTCGCAACCGATAAACCGTTATCTCGTGTAAGTAGAGCACACGTCCGTTAGTCGGACCGGAAAAGCAACTCTAATACACGGGAATCTTAATGAATCTTAAGGCTTCCATATTTTTCAAAAAAAAAAAAAAAAAAAAAAAAAACAGTCCGTACTCCCTTAATCGGTCGAAGAGCTTCTTTATTCGCCTAATTCAATTTCCTTAACGAATATGCAAACATTTACGCTTCATAAAATATTCTCATAATTCCTCTCCGTTCTAATATTTGATCGCTTCGCGGTCCCATAAATTTAGTCCCATAAATTTCCCTCTCTTTACATCTTTCCCGCACAGTTCCCTCTTTTTTACATCACACCCTCGTCGTTAGGCTATCGGACGTCGACCAAAAACACCGCTCCGAAATTTGTCCGATGGCCATGGGCTTTCGTGCCTCTTGGCGTGTCCCCGAAAGAGGCGAGCAAACTAATTTGCTCACGCTCAGGGTGACACGATCGCCGGCCGAACACTCTCACCCGCCCCACGTTGTCTGGGAATGGCGCTTTTTTACATTTTTGCATATCCATGAGCGCTATATCCCCGGACTCTCCGCGCGCAGTAAGTTCGCAATATCGATAACCCATAATCGCCGTCACCACAGCCGACGCCGACGTTGTGTAACGTCGCGTCGACATAGGCGAGGGATGAAGCTCGAGCATAAGTCTCGCGGCGAATCCAATATCCAAACAGGCATGCATATGCAATGGGCAATCCGGTGCAGCCGCGTGGTTGTATCTGTATATCTGTAAGCGTCGGCATCGGCCAGTCAAACCGAATCTTCTCTCTCTCTCTCTCTCTCATTCTCTCGCTCATTTTGTTTCTCCGTCTGTCGCGCACATACGACGACGACGGTGACGACGTCGTCGACGAGGACGACGACGACCTGCTGGCGAGCGGCGGGGCAATGCCGCTTTGAAAATCGATAAGCGCCTCCGCGTAGAGTCGGCCAGTCAGGGGCTTTTCGGTGTATCCCTCTGCGCGCGGGAGATCCTGGCGGGGGCGCCCGGTGACCTCGAAACGCCAACGCCAGAGGATCCCCGAGCGTAATTTCGTCCCGATATGTCTATCGATATATATCCCCCGAGCTAGCGGCCGGAGGCCGGAAGTCGCCCGCCGTAAAGTTCCGAAGGCGGACCGATGTCGATGACAGGATTAACGCGGCTGACATTCGAGCCGAGGCGAGCCTCCTCCTGGTCGAGAAAAATCGCGAGAGTAGGAGCACTTCTCGGCGAAATTCTCGTACGTACAATGATATTCTTGGTACGTGGAATTAAATATAAAAGTTTCATTCCAGAAATGTACATGCCGGAATTTGTACGGCGAGAGAGAGTCAGCTTTCTTGAATTAAATTCAGTTTCTCTTCATAAAAAAAATTTACATTATCTTATCGTATTGATGCACCGATATATATA
>JBCEZV010000041.1:2061819-2082640 GCA_039654365.1 Cataglyphis livida | reverse complement strand
ACACACACACACACACACGCACGACGTGTATATGTAATATACATGAACAAAGTTGACGTTATCGACCGTATGAATTGCACAGGGCAGGCCATGGAAATTAAACGTTTCGGGGTGCGCGAACTTTTGCCGGATACGAAGCATTACATGACGTATGACGGCTCCACCACGATGCCGGCGTGTCACGAGACCACCACATGGATCATCCTCAACAAGCCCATATACATCACCAAGCAGCAGGCAAGTATCGCCACCGTGCCACCGCTGATTGCTTTTAAAATGCAACCACACGCCCCCGCACTTGAGTGTTCGCGAGGGCAAAGTACGGAAGCTTCACTCAATTATGCAATTCCGATCATTAAGAGGGCGAATCTCTAAGAGGAACTGATTAAACTCATATTTCTCAGAGCATTATTATGAAAAGTTAGATCTCACAGAAATATTTATTGATTTTTATAAATTTTGTTGCTCTTTTTTAAGTACAAGAAATGAAATAAAAGATATATTGGACTATTTTAAAAAATAGATAAATTCTGTGACACAATAACATTGTTTAAAAAAAGAACACAAATGTTTAATATTTTAGCTTAGAATAATGTTGTTTTAATAAATAAAATACATGCACGGCATGCATTTATTAATATAAAAGATTAAATAAGTTCTTTTGAAAGTTGCTATTTTATTTTTTATATTAATAAGGTAGCTGGTTTTATTAATAGACTTAAGTTTCATTGAGAAATGTGTTATATTAGCATGGCAGTAAACGGGTAAATCTATTTTTGATGTATAAGTTAAATCAAACTTTATACTCCCTCTTTCTCTCTCCTTTACATAATAACATTTGTGATAATCGATCATGTATTTAAATTAGTTGTCACATCAGAATTGCAAATGTTGTTATTACTGATATCGATCGCACATTCACCGAGGTGATAAAATCACTCGTACCTTATGTCATATAATAATGAAGCTTGAATCGGATTAAAGATGAATTTCATTTCAATCTTTCAATATATAATATTCATGTAAAAGTAAAGCTAATTCAGGATCATAAATTTAATTGTTTTATATATAGACGGAATCAATTTTTTATTTTATGAAATTTTTGCGTTAAATATAAATTATCTAATTAATTTGGAACCCATTGCATCAAAATAGCATGGAGAATATATTCTTTTTTATATCTTTATTTATATCCTTTAATATCCTCATGTCATATTTAAGAATCCTTGTAATTATTGCAGCTACACGCTTTGAGACAATTGATGCAAGGGGATGAAAAACAACCAAACGCGCCGCTTGCAAATAACTTTAGACCACCGCAACCCCTTCATCATCGTCCCGTTCGGACAAATATTGATTTTAATATTCAGGTATGTTAATATATGCAAGATATAGTTTTAAATATTACAAGAAATATAATCGCGCTAATTTTTATATCATGTTTCTAGGGTCCGAAAAATTGTCCGACAATGAACAGGGACATATATTACAAAGGTATGGAATAAAATCAATTACAAATTACTCTTAGACAGATCAGCAGAATAGTTGACAGACATTTCAATCGTCACAAGAATAAGATTGATGAAAAAATTAGAAACTTTACGACTCTCGTTTACTTTGAGATTGAAAGAATATTAAATTATCACTTGGTTTTTTCTCGTTTATGTCTTTGCCTAGGAGCTGTCAGGAATTTTATAGAGCGCAGTCTTTATTTCTGATTGCATTAAAATCGTTTTCTTGTCTCTACCTTTTCCAGCCAACAGCTGGAAACAATACCCAGCACTGCCGTGAGGTCGACATTCGCAGTAACTACGCTTTTCCCCGGAACGAGCTGGAACTTCGCTGTAAGGAAAAAAATTGACATATCAATTACAGGCGGGTGACGCCGGGTCACAAAAAAAAAAAAAAAAATAATAATTACAGCAGATAGAACGCGCGAGAGACGATCGACGTCGCCTGCATTGGCGTCGAGATCGAGATTTAAAAAAAAAAAAAAAAAAGATGCTTCGTTGTACTTATTAGACGTGAATTGCCAAGTATGTTTCCAGTTAAACCAGAAGAAAAAAAAAAAACAGATATAAACCTATAGATCACAATTTAGACGAGATAAGCTAATCGTATAAGATCTATTATTATACATATATCGGTAAACTATCGAGAAAAAAAAAAAAAAAAGCTATGACTATCGTGGCCTGCGCGAAGGGTTGAGAGATGCAATTATATGTATAAAAATTCACGCGCGATGGAACGCGCGCTATCGAGCAAAAGTTTATACTATATTCTTGTAATAAAAGCTTGAAAACGTAGAACACACGAGACGCTTTCCAGCGGCTAGTACTCGACTCTTCCTTCAATCCACCAATTAGCCGCTCTTATCCTACGAAGGAATCGATTTCTTCCTATCCTCGTCGCGGGATCTGTCGTCTAAACAATGGCTGTCCATCCGTAAACCACAGCATTGTCTTGTAATAAACGCTTGGAAACGCAGAACGTGCCGTGCTTCGGCGAATCTGATTGATCAGTTCCTTTATCAAAAGTCCAATTAATATCTTTTCTCTCATCCCCTCATCATCGATTCTCCTTTCTCTCCTATTCTTGGTTTTTGTTACCTAATAGTTACTCATCGACGACTTTGTTACGAAGTTATCACAAAGTAGCGATGCCGCTAATAGGTCAGAATCTTGAAATTCGTAGACTTGAACCTTGAGTGGTGAGTATCGCGAAAGTATGTCTAGTCGATAACATAGAATCCACCGAGCATGGTTAATCCCAGCTCGACGATTAAACGGCGCGGAGGGTGTCTTAACGTGGCTGCCGAAGGGAAAATCGATTTTCCTTCGACGAAGGAAGCTGCGCCTGCACCAGTCGGACCATTATCAGCTTCCGATGAATTCCGTGTTGTTACGCCTCTATCGCTCCCGTGTCCTTGCTGTGACCCATTCCGCTATATGAAATAATTCTCCCGCTGGAATTTTTGGCTCGCCAGAGAGCAAGACGCGAAAGAAGGGACCTAAAGAATATTGAAGAAGAAAAAGGGAAGGGAAATATGAAGTAGATAGAAGAGGGGGTGGGATGATATTACTTATATCATTGAACCGCTACTCAGAGTTCTATGGTGCTGCCCGCAGACCGCTAGGGAACCGGAAGAGGAAGAGAGAGAGAGAGAGGGGGGGGGAAGGAAAGGGAGACCGCGAAGGAGGTGGGAAGGTTCGTTGCGAGGAAAGGACGAACGAGGGGGCGAAGGGTGGAGGTTGGCAGAGGAGAGGGCGCCGCGCGCGTGAGAGAGGGACGGATACAGATCCATCGTGCCAGTGGCCGCTGCGGCAAATCTGCGGCTCTCCATAGCCGTTCGTCGAGAGACAGAGAGAAAAGTGAGGATTATTATATTAGGGCACCCGGCCTGGATTTGGGTGCCGGCGCGTCGTTCACGATCGGTTGATGAGTAGTGTCCGAATTATTCCAAGGCCGTTCCCTGCGGGGGCCTAGCGGGACAGATGAGGTGCTCCGGCAATGGAACCAACTCCGCGCGATCTTCGTGTCGCTCTCCGCTCTACGGTTCAGCAGCGGTCGATCTCGACCAGAGCGACTTGTGCGAGTGCCCACCCTCGCCGAGGTTCCGCCGGTACGGGGATTGATTGATCGGAGAAGAGAACGTTCGTGGACGTCGATGTCCAGTTGACAACCTCATGGCTCAAGTAAAAGGTGAGAGCTCGTGAGAGCGAGCACGGACAACACAGAGTTCGCGAAAAGAGAAGTGCGTGTGAGTGACATCGGGACGCATTGTCATTTATTTCGGGGAAAGAAAGGAACGAGAGCGTACCTCTCGTTGCTCGCAAAAAAAATTTTGACGCTTAGGACATTTGCGTCCAAGAAGGTCGTTTGTTTCATGTTTCTTCGATTGATCTTTTTGTAAGCGATCGTGACGGTTGTGAGCGGTAAAGTTTGCAAAGATTCGCTGCACCGAAGAGGAGAAGAGTACGGAGTAGATGGAATTATCGCGGGAGCGAGGCACAGTGTACGCTCATCTTTAAGGTCGGAGGGTGGCTGTAAGCGGTCCTGTGATTGGTTAAGCGTGTCCGCGGGAATCTTTTTCTCTCTGTTACGTGCGCTAATTCGGGCTTATCAGGTGACGTGACACGAGATAAACTGATGAGAGTCTGCGGTTGATGGCCGTTGACCGATGTCACGCTTGTCAGGTCAGGATCGGTCAACGTCAAGGAAGAAGGGAAAAGAGAAGTTAGGAGTACCAAAGGGACTTGGATTGAACGACAAAGTTCGACATCGCGATCGACACCACTAATTCGCGTTACGAGTTACACGGACTGAAACTACTGCTAGTATATCCCGCCAGTTCGACGGGAAACTTTCGCTCAACTCAATTACGGCCGCAGCCGTGTCGTGTTCGCGCCTGCGAAAGCCAAACGAAAGGTGACACCGACCTACTCTTGGCCGTAACTCGACGCTCGTATTCCATGAGAAAGTTAATCGCGGTCCCGCGAATGCTTCCGGGTTCTTCGTCGGGTTCGCGATTAATTTATGATAAGTGTGATAAGCCACCCTTGGTGTGGATTACGCCGCGCACCAACCACGACGACGACGACGACGGGGAGGGAGTTAGTAGCACGGTTAGCGGACTCAGCGATTATAATATGGCGAGACAGGCATATTCCGTCGTTGATTAATATGCCGACCGCGAGATGCACCGAGGTGGGATTTAAAATTCATATCGGTCGCATAATCGATATTTTGTCACGCGCGCTTCCTTTCTGATTTCGATATCATCAAAATTACCTATGTGAACTGCATATTACACGACACTGCGCATTCGGAACGAAGGATTCATCCTGGTACTCGAGTAAGTGTTCCACCTTGATGCTTTGACGATAACATTAAAAATGTAATTTATATAAGATTCTCTCTCCCATAATTTTTCCAGATTAAATAATCGCGCCAGTTATAAAAAGGGGAATAGCTGGCACTGGCTTAAACTGATACGCGCGCGCTTATGGCGCTCATTTAATCAAAATGAGAACTGAGAATCCGCTGACAGTGCCGTTGCTGCGAAGACAAAACGGGTCTGCGAAATGAAAACTTCTGACAGAGACAATGGAAGCGTCCACGCGAGTATGATGGCCTTGTTCAGTGTCGCGGACGGCACGCTTAGGCGATCACAAACAAGTAAGAATAAAAAACACAATTTGGCTTTAGAATTTTATTCTTCCTTTTCCGCAACACTCCGCGATATTCCCACGCGTTTCATCTTGCTTTGAACAATCGCATTTTATGAACAAGCGCAAATTTTATTTCATAAAAATATATAAGTTACATATAAAGTTTGTTTATCGTAGGCTTATTAGAAATCAAGGATCCGATGTGATGAACGATCTTATTAGTACAAAATGGTTCGTATTAGTACAAAACGGTTCTCCACTAATCTATCGCAAACTATCTGTTATTACAGCAATGTAATATTTCTTCTTTTATGCGCGACCGTTCTTTGTACGTCGACTTTCTATTCTTCCGCCTACATTAAATTCTTATTTTACAGTAGCGATAGAGCAGTTCGTACTCGTCTCTTTTTTTTTTGTTTGAACGCGCCTTAAACGACAGCCGATGTCGACCAATCCGTAAATCTGTCGCAAGCATGAATCTTTGATGAGAAGCCGCAAAATATCGAGTATACAAACAATCGATTACGAGAGGAGATGCTGACGCGAAACTTTTATTTCGCAGCTCGTCAATAAAACGGAGAAGTGTCGTCGTCTGTTGCGGTGGAGTCGACTTCCTGTTCTCGCCCCGAGGCGAGAGGACGATCCGCGGACTGGATCAGCGGACATCGGACAGACACCGATAAAAGGACGGTGTTATGTTAGTGACAAGGCGTCACCCTCTAGGAGGGCACATACTACTTGCCCTCTTCCTCTTGACGGGGTGCTTCGCCTTGCTGTCACGAGCGGTCGCCTTCCCGGATTGGACCGACTGCCCCGCGGTATGTCGATGCAAGTGGACCTCCGGCAAGAAGTCCGCTCTGTGTCCGGACGCCGGTCTAACATCACTGCCGGCGTCCCTCGATCCGGACATGCAAGTTCTCGATTTGTCCGGCAACATGATACCCGCGTTACAAGCGGAGGTATTCAAGCTGGCCGGCTTGGTAAATTTGCAGCGGGTCTTCCTACGTAAGGCAGGCATACACAAGATTCACGCGGACTCCTTCAAGGACATGAGGATACTCGTCGAGATCGATTTGTCGGACAATCACGTGACGACTCTGGAGCCGGACACGTTCCTCGGGAACGAGCGCTTGCGTATCCTGATACTTAGCGGGAATCCACTCGGTACTCTACGTAATCTACAATTTCCCGTGCTGCAGCATCTGCGGAATTTAGAACTGGAGAAGTGCTCCTTGACCGAAATACACGGACAGGCCTTCACCCGCTTGAGTGGCTTGGAGTTTCTGAAGCTGGATGGCAACCAGCTGGAATATCTAGAGGCCTCGGTGATATCCAATCTGTCCCGATTGAAAACCGTAACGCTGGACGGCAACCGGTGGAAATGCGACTGCAGATTGCGAGATTTTCGCATCTGGCTCATCCCCGACGCTCCCAGTAAATTGTATTCCGTTCCGCAGATCTGTACGGGTCCATCGAGACTAGCGGGTCGTAGATGGGAAGACGTCAAGCCCGTCGACTTTGCTTGTGAGCCGGAAGTGTTCGTTCTAGCGAGTAGCACACAGGAAGAGACCAATGGTAATCTCAGCTTGGCTTGTTTGGCGTCCGGCGATCCCGAGCCGGAAGTCTGGTGGCAGCTGAACGGCGGACCGGTTAATGCTACCAAATTAACTGATCAATTATACACCGGACCTCTTGTCGTCTATACGACGTCCGAGGTCGGTACGTCTTCCAAGTCCGCGTCATCCAAAATCGTCCCGGATCGATGGAGCAATCTGACCGTTTACAACGCCAGCGACAGCGACGCTGGCGAGTATACCTGTTTCGCGAGGAATATCGCCGGCATCGCTCGGGACACAGTCAATGTGGCGATACCTCGCGTCTACACCGCTCCGACTCTCTCGCAGAGCGACAACTGGCTCCTCTGGGTGAGCCTGGCGGGTGGCGGCGCGGCCGCCGCGTGCGCTTCCATTTCGGCCGTTCTTCTGGCTCTTTGCTTGTGCGGCGGCAACCGGCGCCACAGAAAGCGTGAGAAGATGAAGCTACAGGGTAGCAGTAGCTTCGGCGACCAGGAGAAGAAACTGCTGGACCTGTCCGTGACCACGACCACGACGCCCGGCAACAGCAACGACCGTGGCAGCGGCCACGGGAGCCTCGGCGAGGCGTGTAGCACCGGTGATCTCGAGCTGGCTGAGCGCGGCTCCATTTGCGACCCCATGGCCGCGGCTGCCGTCACCGTCGAGCGGCTCCGACCCGCGGAGAGCGCGATGAACGCCATTCGCGCGGTTCCGTATCCCGCTACCGGAAACGTATATCCGCCCCCGCCACCGGAATTCACCACCGGCGTGCTGCCAGCCGGTATCTTCGGCAACATCTTCATCTCCGTATCATTGCCACAGGACGCATCGTCGGAGCGCTGCTATCCGGATCTCCTCGACATCCCCGTCCATGCGGTCAGCGGCGCCGTGACAACTGTCACAGCGAGCGGAAAGATACCTTCGGCGGCTGTCAACGTTTCCAGCTTCGCCACGCTGCCACGCCGGGCCCTACGTTCCACCGAAATTGCCGGCGCCGGCTCGCCTTACGATAACATGGGACCGCGCATCACGGCGAACGGCAGTTCCGCGTTCTCGTTGACGGACATAGATCTGCGATTGTCACCGCCACCGCCGCCGCGGATCATTCAACCGCCGCACGAATTCGTTTCCCTCTAAAATAGCGGCCTGTCCTTCACGTCTTGTCGCGCATACTAATTTCGTAATCGATAATATTCCGCTAATAATGTTTCCCCGATATACTGAGGAGTGTCCATTATCGGCCGGATGTTATTAGATGTGACAACAATTAGCGCGCGGTGATATTGACTGTATTATAGGAGTCGTTCAAAGACAGGCTCCGCTTGAAAACGCATGCGCGAGCTTCGGACGAGTGATCCGTATACGATCCTCGATGGAGAACAAATCATTTTTTTCGTGTCATCCAATGACTTTGACAATGACACGCATCATATTAGTTGCATCAAACAACTTTCAACCTTAGCATCATATGCTCGAAGAGAATGAGTCATCATAATCGCCAAGAACTTGGCGTATTGATATCGCAACTCTAGACTGCCACTTGTCAAATCAAAATTTTTGGATAGCGTTTGTTTATGGAAATAAGTTACATATGCATGTTATTTTTCAGCAATCAAAAGCCGTTATTTATCAACAACGGAATATTGCGTATCACTATTTATCATAAAAAGCAATACAAAATTCAGCTGATGATTTGAGAATGATTAAATTTTTTTCTTTTTTTCTTTTCTTAGACAGATTCAAGTCTCTCAAAGACGCATAAAAATATCTTTAATATTTCTTAAACATTTAAAGCTTCTAAATTTTTGTACTATGTTTAAATACTAATAGATGGGCGTAGTTTATTTAGGCGATTTTTCTCGAGAATTTGGTCGCGCTGAGAAGGAACGTGTAAAAGATTTACTGCAAATGATGAATTGTACATGTCGATGTACAATCTCGGCGAACACTTCTGAACACTGCGGAATCGAATAGATAATCATTGACAGATAGCCGGGGGACATCCCATGGGAAACGACGAGAATGTTAATCGTGATTAGACATTTCCCGCGAGTGCGAGATCCGGGTCGTTCTTCCCTTCGACATGTAGCGTGAATCTGGTGAATCCCGGCATGCCGGGAGAGGACCGAAAGGGAATCGATATTGCAAACCGTGTGTGTTACCAAGATCAATATACGGAGCATTCGATCGAGGGGACCGATATCGGCCACGACACTTGCCGAATATCTGTTTGTCTATGCTTTGTCTGCCTGCCTTGTCCGCTTGTCCGGCCTGCGCCCACAATGAATGCGTGCGAGTGACGGAGCGCGTGAGAGAGAAAACATTAGATCTATAAAAAAAAAAAAAAGAAAAAAAAAAGTCTCTTCTAGTCTCCGCTAAAATAATCGGAAGCGAGGCGACGTTTGTACATACTTTACACGACTATTTCTTCGAACGATGGACTTTTTGGCTAGCGCGAGCCGCGCGTCTCACATTATCTTCCTCCCATTCATTCTCCAAAGTGTATCACTAGTTTGTTATGTACTCTCTACGTGTGTACATATTTGTTATTGCATTACAACGTTCGTGTACAAGCGCGATCCGGACGCATGCCGGCGCGTTATACATGAATAGTATTCATTATGAACACTTTGTCAATTAATAAAATCATTGAATTTTACATACATCGTGTTACTGTTGTGTATTGACTCATTGCGTTTGTTATCAGAGAATGAAACGATGTATCGTATCGTGTTACGTTCACAGAATTCGATTATAAGATTCATATTGTGGCATATATAAATCGCATTTTATAGACAAAAAAATCAGCAAATATTTGGCATTGAAAAATTGGAGCAAGATATAGTATCATTTTTCTCTATCCAATTTATATGCCAAAAAGAAAGCGAGAAGCTGTACGGATTATTTTTTTTTTTTTTCTAAAAAAAACTCTACCTCTAATTGGTTATACGGCTTTCTATGTATTATGTATTAAAAATATCGTATCAAAGTTTAAATATACTGTTAGCAATAGGATCTATTTGTACAAATTGTTATATGTAATCAAATAATTAAAAAATGCGAATACAAAAAATACAGTTTCAGTTTAAATTTGTGGAAATATATCATGAAACAAGTCACCAATTTAGCTTAGCGTAACGTAAACTAAACTTTCTTTTATTCCCATTTTTTCATCATTTTATATAAAAACAAACATTAAATTAAATTGTGTATTTTTTCAGTAAAAATCTGCACAGAATTGCATGCCGAATCACTTCAGGATCAGAGCGCTTCATCAAAGAATTATTATTCGCGATGACACAAGGCGAGGATTGCGTACAAGATTATAAATTGCAATATTTAAATGCAGATTATGTATTGTGTTGCGCATAAACTTGCGTACAAGGATAAAGTGGGTCATCGAATGAAAATGGAGAAACGATCGAAAGCATCACGTGTTATGGTCCTGGTGACATCTTTGACAGTAAGTTTCTTCTTTCCTTTGAATTAACATCCGTTAAGTTCGCGAGGCACATCAAAGAGCGAATAAGTTACAGGAAATTCGCGACGTCATGTTCATTCTCGCGACCTAATCTTGGAGTATATCCTCCTTGACCTTGAGTATTTCGAGAATCTGGAAAAAGAGAACAATATCATGTTGCAGGAAAATCGCACGTGGACTCTTAGCATTGAAATATTAGTAAAGTAGTGATATTCGCACAATACTTTCTTTATGAAAAAACAATTTGTATAATGTCAAAGAATGAACGTGACATTGCGTATGACAGTCGATATTGAACATTCGCGACGAGATTATCTATTTTGAGGGAATATTTAATTTAGCGAAAATAATATGATGAATACTTTCTATAATATTCAAAGATGTCGGCGCTCATTATTGCGAGCATTCATTAATACTCTTTATATAATGCATTTTCAGTATTGTGTTGTTGAAATGAAATAAAACATTCAATGTTCCAATTTTAACAAAATCAATTTAATAAACAATTGATTATTTTCATGATTTCAATCACAAATTGCATCAAAAATAAAAATCACAATCTAACATAAATTAATTTAAATTTATTACTTGTATTACAGAGTAAAAAGATATACTCTTTTTATACATACCTCGTAGAATAGAATAATATAATCGAGGATCGTTAATCTTTTGTGCGTAATGAAGATCTTTATATCCATGAATATGATCGGGCATTAACCAGGAGCCGTCCTTCTGTAGCTTGTCAGCATATTTAAATGCCATCGGTTTGCTCGCGTAATCTGCAATACAAAAAGTACACATTTAATAAACCAAGATATATAAAGATTACAAAAATGCATAATATTTATAAGCGTTTTATTGCAATTTGTTTAAACGCAGTGAACGAGATCGCGAAAAGGATATAATAAAGCCTGATAGATAAACTGATTCGTTAAAAACTGATGTAAATGTATATGTCATATGCAATACTATATTGTTTCACGTTAATTCATTGGTACAGTTGTCAGCTCGTATTTTTCCTATATATTTTACTCAATCCGATAAAAGCTGCTTTAATTAATAACAACCAGATATTGATTCCAAATGTGCTGTTGATTTAAATGATGTTGCATGCGAAAATGTTTGGATGCTAAAAAATATATTTTGTAGCAACACGCGAATCTAATCGTTAAAACTTCAACAAACAGATTACTCTTTTATTTTTATCAATATTCATAAAATCATTCTTATAAATAAGTTTTTATTCGTAAAATTTTATTTCTATGACCCAATTATTATTTATCAAATAATTTATATTCAAAAAGTTCACGATATATTCGTCTATAATTTTTTTAACATATTGATAATTATTTAGAGAAAGTAATCCGCATACCTTCGTAATCAGGACCTAAGAGAGTGTCAGAATCCATGTCCACGGCGTAGAACTCAATGTCGGCGTCGGATGATAAATCGTGAAATCGATTCAAATTGCCTAAGTTCGATACGTCGGATCGTCCGACTCGAGGCACATTTATCATACCCAAAGCGCGCTCCGATCTGGAGATGCTCGATATTTCCGAATTTCGGCCGATCCTAGGATACGGTACCAATCCAGCGGATCGCCTATCATTGGCTTTCAACTTTTGACCCTCTGAAACATCGAGTAAAACAATAATGGCTAATTAATAGAACACGGTTAAAATTATATTCTTGAGAGCTACAAAAACATATAAATATAAAATTGTTACCTTTTCAAACTAATTATTTTTGCAATTGATATTTATAAATGAATATTTTTTGCATGTGTGCTGCTATACATATACATGCCTCGTGAAGCCAATTCAAAAATTATGATGTAATTTATATATATCGGATATATATACATACGTACACACACACAAACAAACATATGACTATAAAATTTTTGTCAAAGCATAAAAATTATCGAAAAAATGGAATAACAATATTTTCTAAAAAAATAATCATCTACATTTTTTAATAAAAGTTTTAACAAATTTGTTTTAATTTATTAATTAGTAAATTTATAAAAATATATATTGCACAAAGCTATAATAAAATTTAAAAAAAGCAAAATTTGTGCAATTATTAACACGCTAAAACGTCGCAGAAGAATTTAAAAGACATGTAAAATGCATTTAAAAAAAAAAAAAGTCTAAAAAGAATTGTCATCTTTCACGATGTTTATAACGTATATATATTGTATATATATGTACAAAAAATTATTATATAAATGCCACATGAAAGTTATGAAAATATGCGACATTCATGCGAGAGTTTCTTGCCTCTGGCGGATTCAAACTGCTGGCCGACCGAGCATCTGGCAACTGAAAAATAAATAGGATATCGTCGACGTTTTTTTTTTTTTTTTTTTTTTTTCATCAGAAATCAGACATCTCTCATAATCCTTAACAATTTAGTTTACACTCGCACACGTGACGCTCAACGATTTCCTACGGGAATCTAGTAACAATACTTTTTTTTCCATGCGCGCTGCAGCTTTTTTGCATTTAATTCCCTACCCTAATCCATTTTTACTTCGTGTCGGGAATTGTTGCATCAAGTTTACAGTTTCGTCTTGGTGATAAAGAATTAACTAATGCTTCATTTGTAGGATAATGAAAAGAAAAATGTAATTTTTAATATTGGAGATTTAGATGCCAGTCTGTATTATCACACTTGTCTTATTTTTAAATATACATATACATATAATTTTTAATTTTTAATAAATTTGTGTTTTATAATAATTTGACACTAAAATAAAATTCTGTTCAAATTCGAATCTAATATATTTAAAAATAAAAAAATTTAATTAAAAAATAAGAATTTATAGCCAATTTAAGCCGATCTTTTTTAATTTTTAAAATTTTATTTAAAAAATTTTTTTAAAAATAAGCCGATTATTTTAAAATTCAAAACGCTTCAATTTTAAATTATATATGACTCACTGGTACATATAATTAGCTAAATATTTAAGCTTATATATTTTATCAGAAAATTAAAAGTTATCAAGAAGAACGCATGAATAAAATTCGACAATAATAAAATCAAGCTGAAATGAGAGAAACACGATGTAAGAAAATGCTTATCTTTGATTAAAAATTTGCGGCTTGATGAGAATCGATTGTTAGACTAAGGATCAAAAACTAAAATATTCTGAAACTTGTTATAAATCTCGCGACATCGACTTACGATTGAGGGAGGTAGAAAATACCAGAAGTACCATAAGAGTGAAAAATCGGTTGTCCTGCATTTCTATGATGAGGATGATCGAAATTTTAAATAGTGATGCTACGAAGCTTAGAATCGCACCGACACTGAATGCCTCCTGTTACCCGACGTCCGATTTTATACCTTGCGCGTCTACCGGGGGTTGCGCCACTCCACCCGATCATGGAATTACCACCCCTGAGAGGGGTATTCAACCCCCTTATCGCAGAGCCTCCGACTCTTTTCTCGCCCCTATTTCTTGCAATGTATTTCCCGCGATCTACATAAAAGACTGTTAGATGTTTTTTCGAGTCAAAAATGAAAGTTTTATTTTACGTTAATTGAAGAATTTATAAGAAATCTGAGATATAAAACACTTATCAAAAATCTCTAATTTGCGACAAATTTTTGCAAAATTTTCAGAACGGATAGAATTATTTTTTTTTTATTAAAAACAATCAAGTTATTTGCCTAATCAGATATATAATAAAGATACAAACATTTGTATATTGATAAGTATAAACTATTAGGTGATGTTGGCGAAATATTACCAACGAATATTGTGATATCGGTGATTTTAATGTAAACCAGTTTTATAACAATTAAAGCTATACTAAAAAAAAAAAAAGAAAAAATTATTAGTATTGCATGTAACGCATTACATTTATCTGTCAATCATATTAATTCAATACGTGTATCGTTAAATTGAAAAATATATTTTATTATAAATACTTTTCTGAGAGGACAAGCTGTTTTTTCACGATTTTTTTTTCTTTTCCTAATATAAAATTTTCAAAGTTTTTCCATAAGCTTCCTTTTTTTTATATACCATTTCAATGTAAATGGTAACCGTCATTTTATGAGATGTATAGTATAAAAATATATACATATATATATTATTAATTTTCACGACGCGGTCGATTTTGATGTATTACGCAACCCTTAGGATGGAAGGTCCTATTAATAAAAAAAAAAAAAAAAAAGAAAGAAATTGATCCCTAGACGCACTTTTGAACATTCCTAGCTAGAACGTGGGGGGGTGTCAATTATAGTAATTCGGTCAATGCTGACGTAGGCGTAAAAGGAGGCCACGATTACAATGATGCAGGATAATATATAGATTTGTACACGCGTGATGCGATTATCATGCGGCAGATTATGATGCATTACAGTGCGTGACATTTTCTGAACGTCGAAGCGCGATTTTCCAAAGTGAGGATGATCTCCCTAACGTGATCGCGCGATATTTTTTTTCGCATCCTTCCCTCGTTTATGCACACTGGATACATTGCGACACTGTCACAATCGAAACTAGAGCTATGTATAATAAAGCTTCCAATACTGCTATCTCTCAGTCTCAAAGATTGGGAATTTTACAACACAAATTCGTCTTAATTTATATTTCTATACAAATAAAAAATGTCATGTAAATAATAAATATATGTATATTTTTTTCAACGCACTTCATACAATAAAATTCTCTAAGCAGTTTCTATGGAATGATTCATGGATAAAAAATTTTAGAAAAAAGAAATATATTTGCAGTGAGAGAGAGAGAGAACAGAGAACACATAATTGTGGAATTTCATCGGAACTTTCCGAATAAATTTCTTCTACAAAAATAGATAAAAATATAGAACGATCAATACAATTGAAACTCACGGATAGTCATGATGCATCGGATGTAACTAAAAATTAGACAAACCGGTAGTTCATTGATTCATTCAAAGAGGCAATGTGCACGTAATGTTGCTTCGCGATTAATTTATCTGTAACAGATATAGTGTTCTCATGAAAGTTTCATTTGTATGCGCCTACCGGCTCATTTAAATATAAAGGAGCGCCAAAGAAGATCGTATTTAACATTTAACTGACTCGCTGTCTAATTAATTGTACACGTGTATAGGGATATGAATAAGAAATACTGGTACGGAATATGCGCGCATATATCCTTAGAAAGAAAAAAAAAAAGAAAAATATTTCAAAATATTTCAAAGAAGAAGAAATAGATATTTTAAGAAAGAAAAATACATATTTTACTCAATATTGTGAAATTTTTTTTTTTTTTAGATTCGACAGTAAAATGTCATTTTCACTTATATCTCATTTATTTTACATCATTTAAAAAAAGGATATTATTTATAATATTATACTTTTAAGGACAAGGATGAAGAATAACATGTCATCTCTGGATTCGGTAGTAGCAGATCATCGGCCAAAGAAATTATTTTTCGGTCTAATATCCTAATTAGTAAAGATAATTAGTGACGCCCTTTACAGATAACACTACGAGAATGTAATATATCTTGCAATATTAGGTTTCAACCTAAGATAAAACACAAAATTTTATCCGATATTAATGGAATCATAAATTCTTGAATATCGCAAAAAAATAAACTATAGAACAAATAAAAACAGTAATAAAATAAAATAATAGAATACAATAATAAAATACAATAGTAAAATATAATAAAATAGAAAAGTGTTTGTGCATTTTTAATATTTGTTGAAGACAATTTATTATAAAGATCTTCTCGAGGGTAAGAAAAACTTTTGATCTTTTTCATAATTATATTTTTATGATTTGTAAAAGATTGTGATATCTTTCAACAACATAATACATATTTTTTCATATAAAAAAGAAATGATATCTATTATCTCTCTCAATCTTTCATTTTTGCATTGTATATTTTTCAATCCTATAAGATATAATTAAATTTTCTGTCCATTTCAAAGATTGATACAATCTTTATTATATCTCTAATATCGTTCATCACTCATTGTTCGTTTCTTGCAGGATATGCGTGACGCTATACTTAAATAGGCTAGCGTTGATCTTGCTCAACTTGTTAATCTCTTCCTTCAAATTCGTCAATTGCTTTATCAACTCTTCACGTTCCGAAGAATCAACGGTATTTCCCACATATGATTTAAAGTCCAGAATTTCTGCCGGATTTCGTCCTCTGGAAATGACTTTAATAACGTCGTCCGATTCCTTGATTCCTTCATCTTTCGACATCCTTTCCAGACTATGCACCTCCAAGCGCGGCTCAAGGATAGAGGCGCGAAAATTTTCAAATCCCTTCGTGAAGAATGCGGCGGTAACTGGCCCCTTGTGCTCAATCGTTCTGAGCACCTGTCGACTGACAATGTCCCAGATATGGACAGATCCATCGGTAGATCCAGACAACAAAGTGCAACAGTCTACGGATATCGACAGGGCGGTGACGTGCGACTTGTGAGCTCTGAATACAACTGTCTCCTCATCCTTTGTCATGTGATGCTCGATTTCGCGTGGCGGTTCGTGCAGATTACACTGGAATATATCACCGGTCGTGCAGCCCACGTAGAGTTCGCTCTCACGGGAATTCACGATGATCGCTGTGAGCGGTGCGTTGAACATCAATGAAAGTAGAAGAGCACCGCTGCCAAGCTCATAGATGTTAGCTTTTGCGTCCAACGAAACCGTGTATAATCTCGCTCGAGCGCCGCCAAAGCCAAAGTGCATATCTTTAATTGGCATAGTATGATTAGCGAAGGAATGAATGGGAGAACAGTCATTCTTATCATTCAATGCTTTATAGAGAGACCATACAAATACAAGGCCATCCTCGCCGGCGCTAGCGAACAACGAACCATCCTTCGTAATTGTCAAACAGCTAATAGTCTGATAGTGTCTGGCTAGATTGGCCAGCATTTTGCCGTTGCAGGTCTGCCAGATGTATATTTTTTCGTCCACCGAAGCAATTATGTAGGAGCCATTCGGTGTGCAAGTCAGGGCATTTACCTTACCCGGTGTGATTAGATAGATATTTGTCAAGGGTGATGGGCTGTTGAGTGGCCAGATGTGTAAACGCGATTTAGTGGCACTTGCGCCCAATATGTAGCTATCGCTCAAAAGCTGAAGAGTGCGATGGCTGAGCGCTGATGCGTTTTTAAATACAGACAACATAGAACCATTCCGTGGATCCCATACTGCGGCACTCCAACTTTCTCCGGTAGTATCACTCGTCAGGATTACTTCCTTCGCGTCAGTTATTCGAGACATATTGAAGTCTCGCTATATTCTTACAGTGAAATATTAGACATGAAAATATAAGAAATATTAGAATAATAATAAGACTATTATTGATCGATTGTCAAAATTACATAAATTCCGAGATTATCATGGTTTTCTTACAAAAATACTGTCTTTAGCTCCTCTTCGTTTTTTTTCTTTCACAAATAAACTATCTTACATCTTCAATTAAGTCTCAAATTCACGTATCAAACACGTGGCGAACATAGACTGACTAGGTTAGAATTCAAAGGTTATGTTGTGGCTTCTTTTCCAGTCTAGATTCTCTCCTTTCGCACATGCGCGATAGAGGAAAAGTGTAACGTCTAAATATCAGGCTGCCAATATACGCATGCTATATTTCCTCTATTTCCTAAAGTGCATTCCCCAAGAGCTAGGGTGTTCCTATATAGATTTCCATACTGAAAAATCATTGGATATCGCCCCTTGCTTATCGCGTGTCCGAGTGTGCGAGAGAGAGACCACACGCCGCCATTTTCGAAAAATTCTTCGCAGCTGATGCAGTAGCGTCAACTAGATCCATTTTAAAGCCAGCGGAATTACATGGTTCATTTTTTGGTGTCATGGTAAAACGGCCGGTTGGTGCGTGTCCGTGCTAAATCCATAATGAATCGAAATTTAAATCCATAATTGTGAATAAAATATATTATGGATTAATTAATGTTTTAATTAGCTGCGCGTGATGTTTTGTCAATAAATATTTTTCTACCGATACTTTTGTTAGAGAAAAGGTATATTTTATATCCTATGCTCATTCTCTCTCGTATGATTTTTTGATTATTTAAATATAATTTGAATTAGAAATGCGCAATTAAACAAATCGCAGAATCGAGTTATTAATATAAAGATAGATACCGTGATATGTTAATTCTGTTAAATAAGTAGTTAATCTATGAATTAAGATTATTCTATAATTTAATATTCGGTATATATATATATATATATATATATATATATATTATATATGAAATTAATCAAAATCAATAATTATTTATATTTTCCAATAATTAACATAATAATCAATTAATCATATTATAACATATGTACAATAATAGCAATTCTCCATCACTTTATACTTAAGATTAACTCTCCGCTAATAGGTTCTTTGAAGCGGTAAATAAATTATCCCGCAAAAAGAGTTTACCATTAAAAAGCGAACATCCTACACCGCAAATTACCTTTGACAGTTCCAACTTCGCGGTACGAAGAAATTTGCATAATAATCGGAATAGGGTGAGCAGTTAGAACGGGCATAATATTCTATCGCATACAAACTGATTATGATGCTTTGGCCGATGCACCAGCTCATCCACATGCTAATGTTATTGGCGTTGCAGAAGAACATAATTGAGCCTACGCCACCGAACATAATCAACATTACAGGGTAAAAGAAGCCGAACATAAAGGTAAAGAGGTACTCATGACAGATGACGGATATGAAGAGCACGGTGAAAGTCGCCAGCGACTTATTGCGCGGCACCACGATCTCGTACATGTCCTTGTAGATGTACGTGTAGAGCCAGTCTTGGACCACCACGTTCCACGTGCGATAATACATGCGATAGGATGTGGAGTTCCACCAGTCCTGCAATCAACGAATAGTTCGTATAATTTATGTAATCCAATAATTTTGACATAATAGCCTAAAGAAGTTGGCCGAGAATCGACCATTGATATTTAATAGAAATTTTCGATCGTAAAAGATTTTTTGTTATTAATTATTTATTAATTCACAATGTAGCGAGACATGTGAGTGAGACTCGCCTTATAAAACAACCGATCGGCGAATCGCAGCATCTCCGCCCAGGCGTTCATCCACGCGTGCAGCAGAAGATAGTTTGTGCATATCAAAATGAGGATCCCGGAAATGCTCGTGTCGATGATAATCTTGACGTACCACATCGGTTCCAGAGACTGTGTACCAAAAATACGAAAGACCGGCGCGACGAAACGCTCCAGGATGAAGGCGTAATAGAAGATCACTAAGCCGACCTCGGCGAAATTTCGAATCACAAACTTCCACCTGATTTTTTTCGTCCTGAAAAATCAGTCACGCGAATCTTCCTTGAATTTTTCAATTAATACATTATTATATCAGAATAGCAATGGATTATTGAATTGAGATATCGATTTATTTTAATTGATTTAAAATTTTGAATTATTAGAAAAGATTAAGAATTTTTTATACATCTCAAAATACTTTAAAAATCTTTTGCTTGATATTAATCTAGTATGACTCCATTAAAAACAATATGATTGAATGTGTACAATATTATTGAAAAAATCTGTAAAATCTGATAGAGTTTAAAATTTAGATTATTAAAGAGAGAGAGAGAGAAAGAGACAGAGAGAGAGAGAGAGAGAGAGACAGAGGAGAGGAAGAAAAGAGAGAGAGAGAGAGAAAGAAAGAAAGATTGAGGATTCTTGATGCTTCAAAAACTTTTCTGTATTCATGCAATATTGAAAGATTTATTACCTCGGATATTCATCGCGGTATATCAAAGTAGGCGCGAATAGGAAGTACAAGTATTGCGAAAATCGAGGTGCACTTGGTGGCGGAATATCGCTATGGGGCTTGTATGATAAAAATCTGGGTGCCGCGCTCCTAACGAAAGCATGAGTTTTCATGAGCAGGCGTAACTGAAAAAATAAATGTCCGTTTAAATGAAGAAGGCATAAATCATTGTTACATTTTATTATATTTATAATTTTTAATATGATATATTGCGCGTAAGATATTTAACTTTTCTAACATTATTATTCTAATATATTTTAAAATATTTTTGAAACCAAAAATATTGTATGCGGGACGAGAAAATATTTAATATGGGAAGAGAAAGAACTTCGAATGGGACTAAAATTTTAATTACTTGTTCCATAAATATGAGTGTATTGCAAGCTATGCCTAGATTTTCTTCGTTTGCTCTGTGAGGAAAAATTACAAACATAACTTGATACATTATGAAGGTTATCAGCCAACCGTAATCCCATAGTTTTCGGATAATAAAAGCTGTAAAATAGAATATATTAATAGCTAAAAAAATGGAATATATTAATAGCAAAAAGATGGATTATATTAATAGCTGAATTATAAAGATTATTTTAATTGGAATTGTTTGATAATTTTTATAATTCTAATAATATTCTAGATTGTATTTATTATTATACTTTTAGTGTACTATTATTAATATTATTAATATTATTAATATTATCTTATATGATAAAACAACTTATTTTAGTTTACATTCTATAATCTTATTCTTCAATCAAATAATTATTATTTATAATTGTTTCAATTTTGCTTGACAAT
>JBCEZV010000041.1:2041381-2055899 GCA_039654365.1 Cataglyphis livida | reverse complement strand
CCGCTGTTGCGCATCAGTGCCGGTGAGTGATAAATTTTATTTTCTTTTGAGGTGACGGATCCGTAGATATTGTAGATAGTAGTATAGTAGATAGTAGTAGCAATGTAGATTGTAGATTGTAAATAAATCCGTTGCCTCAAAATGGATGGGCTAGAATAAACGCAATCAAATAACTTTTAATAGACTTTTTAAACATATATTAAAACATATTAGAAATATAATTTAAAATATAAATTAAAACAAAAAAATTGAAAATAATATAAAATATTTTTTTAATAGAAATTTTATTTAATTTATTTAATGTAGAAGACTAATAACTTTATTTCTTATATGAAATATTGATAATTATTGTGATATTGCGCCAATTTTCTCATAATTTTTTTATAGCCCATCCATCTTTATTATTATAGCAATAAAAGCTTAGACAGTTTGTCACGCATCGATTTAATATAATTTTACTTTTTAGTCAATTTAATGCCAAGTTATCAATAAAATTTAATCATTGTTTGAAGTAATAATATTTAATCTTATAATAATATTTATAATAGTATAATATTTATAATAGTAATTTATTTTAATTAAAAATTTTAATTAAAAAATTACATATTATTATAAATATTGTATATTATTTACCAATTTTATTTTATATATTTTTATAATTTTATTTAATTTAATTTTATTACGATTAAATATTATTATTTCACAATAAATTATTAAATTTAATTGATAATTTGACTTTCAGTCAAATTATTCATATGTCAAATTTTTCAATTTATTGAATCGATGCATGACAAACTGTCATGTTATAAATGAGCGTAAAATTATGCTCGAGTACTCTGGCGACATTAATTAGCCGGCAACGAAAGGAATTTTTTTCCTTCACTGACCTCTGATAAGAGGTCGAAGCTACATCTCTGGCTAGACGTAGCCAGAATTAATATGGCCAGGATCAACGATAGGTAAGTCCAACTGGCCCAACGGAAACAGCCTACGGTGCATTATATTAGGGCATTCTATTAGGGCACGCGAGTAAGGCACGCGAGTAGGGCACGTGGATAGGATGCGCGATTAGGGATGTTTTCCAAATCTCAGATTTCTGCTGGTTCAACCAGCAAGTAGGATTGTTAGAGCTGCAGGAACTATTAGAGCATTAATGAAATAACTAAAAATAAAATTAAAATGTATAATAATAAAATAATTAAATTTAAAATAATTAAATTTAAAATAATTAAAATTAAAATAGTTAAATTTAAAAACTATTCTATTATTAAGCTTAAAACAATTAAATTTGATTTTTAAAATAAAATTAAAATAATTAAATTTATTTTTTGGAAAATTTGAAAAAATAAATTACAATAACATTATAAAGCATCATAATATGTAATATGTATTTTATTTTAAAAATTTTATAGACACACACACACACACACCCATACACACTTTAGGACAAATCAAATGGATATCCCGATGTTAGTAAAATATCGATTAATTTATTTATTTAAACTACAAAAAATAGCTTAGAATTAATTATTTAAAATTATATTGATTTATTTTATCTTGCAAAGTATATTTGAGTTAAAATATTATAAATTTTGCTATTATTTGATTCAATTCGTCTCGAACAGCTGACACTGACAGCTCAGATAGTATCACCGGCAATCATATAAACGTAAACAAAAATTAATTAATCATCAATAAAAATTATCAATACTTTAAATTTCTTTAAAATCAAAAAAATACGGTAAATATAATACGGTAAATAGAAAAATATAATAATTAGAAAGTAATAAATTTCCACGTTTTGAAAATCACAATTTTTCGTATATCGTATAAAGACGTATTTAAGTCATCGTCTTATCAAATTTATAAATTAATTAAAAAATATTTAATAAAAAGTTAAATATATAATAAAAAGCTATATAAATTGAAAACATTTGATATTCTTTAAAATATTTATTAATTAATTATGTGCATTATCACCCAGATATTTGTATACATATCTGTATTGTTCCTATAATCACGTAATACAAAATCAATACAATCTACAATTAGATCTATAATTATTTTCATGTTATTTCTTTTGCATTCTCATTATTGAGAATAATAAAATATTACCTCGTGTGATGATTTCGTTTTTATTTTGATAAATAATATAATAATTTTATTTACATTTTAGAACTATTATTCGAATAATAGTTAAAATATAATTACAATTATATTATTAGAAATTAGAATAATTTTATATAGTCTTTATATGCGCGCGTATTAAATTTATATTTCTCTCGTAAAACTCAATTTAAATCACATACTTATGATATAATATTATCAATGATCGGCCATAGATTCTGTAAAGTTATCTTCTGATTTAGATCAGACTATACTGTTAGTCGGTATTTTATCTATACTGGGAAACTCTTATTTATTGTTTTTATTTTATATCAATTATTATATTTATATTTTATATCAAATACTACACATTTACATTTAGAGAATATCTTTTTTTTTATTTACGTACATATTAATAAATAAATATATTAAATTATATATAATTAATCTATTTTTAAATTTTAAAGTTAAATTTTTTTTTATTATATATTAAAATTTTTTGTATATGTAGATAACTTTAATAAAAAATTATTTGCTTAATTTCTATAAAAATAATATATATATGTATATTATTTTTTTTAATTATATAAATATGTATGATCTATAGTGATGGTGAAATAAGATTGCCTGGGAGTTGTATATCTAAAGCTCCTGATTGTCTCTAAAAATAATATATAGTAACACGTGGCGCTTTCGTCCGAGTAAAACCCTTTATCGCTTCATTGATGAGATTTTCTATTGATTTTTAGAAAGGTTAAGTGTTTAGCCTCGATAGAGGCTACATTACCCTCGGCGCCATAAAATGAACGGCAACAAGAATATTATAAGCTCTATGTTCGAAATTTATTTATGAAACATCTTTATCGCATACAAAACTTTAATTAAAAAATGACGGAATATTCACGATATATATATGAATAATAATGCTAGGCTTTTGATTAATTGCAGCATCAATCCATCAATCTTCGATAATTTCTATAATTAATGGATGATGCAAAATTATATAATATTATATAATAATATTATATAATAATAATTAATGACATTATGTAATAATAATTAATTAATTACATAATAATACTTAATAAAAATCATTCTTAATGTCACTGAAAGATTCATTATAGTTTTCTAAAATAATATTCTAAGAATGTTACAGTAAAACGAAATAAATATACATATAAATGGTAAAAAGCGTGAATAATAAAAGTAATATCGTAATTCATTCTTCAATTTTGTATTATTTCTGCATCAAAAATTTGCATTCAACAGTCACGTGTGTCACGTGTGGCATTATTATTTATCTTGTTTCTGCACGTGCTTCTTGTTTCTACACGTGCTGCATTGCGTGCGTCACAATCACATATGACATGTAAAGCAAATTACAATGCAATAATGAGATATTACGTCCTATCATTATGGATGTGCTGTGGTGCCCATCTAGCCCATGCGGCCATATGAGCCATGCTCTAAATGCAATCATGAAATGAAGCTAAAATGCAATTACGATTCCTCCTTTATTGCTACAAATTGCTCTGTTATTATAATAATTTTATAAAAAGAGAATTATTGATATGACGTTTTTTGATATGTACTTTCCCGTATATTTCAATACAAACACGTGAATGCAAAGAAATAAATAATAGATAAAAATCAGTATACATATAATAATCGTATATATTTCCAAGATGTAACTTTTACAGCTTTTCCTATTTATTTTACATCGCTATTTTTTAGAAGAAACTCTCACACATATATCTAAGGGAGGGAAAGGGGAGGAGATAAAACCCATATAATTGCTATTAAAAAAATCAGAATTATACACATATGATATTTTTCAAATGTGATAAATCCGCACAAAATGAACATGACTTTTTTTCAAATTCAGATATTTTTTTAATTTTATTAATATAATATATATTTTTAAATATAAATTTTAAAATATGTTACTGATCAAACTAATTTGCAGTATCATGTATTATATCTCTCTTATAGTTAAGATCATCTAATGCACTGATTTCATTTAAAAAAGCAAGAAATTTCTTTAGCGGATCGTTAAAGATTTCTGTTCGTGCATAAAACAATATTCGTTTAAATCGATAAAATCGTTAACAAAAAGTGTATTGTTAAAAAGTTCATATTTACCGAAAATTTCTATAGGAGAAAAAAAAAATCGAAATATGTATTTTCCTTTATAATAATAAATAAAATTTTTAATAAATAAAATAGACATATGAATAAGATAATTAAGAAATTACTAAGAAATTATGCATTCTCTATATGAATAATATTTGTATTTAGATATTTATATTTAGAAAGTCATAAATTATTATCACAAACACACTCAACACAAATTAATATAGATAGGAAAATTTTAATATTATTTATCAGTATATAGTATTTATCGATGTAATCTGTTGATTAAATTCTTTGAAGAGTGATTCACATGATGAATCACAATATTTTATATATTTACATATTGACTGTTTCAAAAATATGTCTATATTAATATTATCGTATCTTACACAATCCTCTCTTTCTCTTTTTCTTTCTTTCTCTCTGTCTTTCTCTCATCCGTTATACTAAAATAATAGCAAATGAAGTTTGAATAAAAATTTTTTTGTTTGAATAAAAATTGATTTTTTTATACATAACATTGTTTAACTAAATTTAAACAATATTATGAAAAAATCAATTTAATATTATATCAATAAAATATTTGATGCAAGTTATTATTTGAGTATAATACATTATCAAGTACGGGTTAAATTAATTTTATTAGAAATTTTATTATAGAAATATTTCTTAAATGGAAATTTTTCTTTGAAAAAATCGCAATATAATCATGATTGTAATATTTAATATTTTGCAAATGTTTGAATTTTTAATGGCTCTGATATATAATCTTCTATAAAATTGTTGCAAGAAGAAGAAGAGAGAGAGAGAAAGAGAGATAATTCGTAGCAATTAAAATTTAGCATTACTATTCTTTGTTTACTGTCGAATATTTGTCCCTAAGAGAAACTGCGACGATTCTGAGACAAGATGAAAATTATTCACTTTAAGAAGAAACGGTTCATTTAATTGTAAGAATCAAGGAGAGCTGACGGTCAATAAATACCGATGAGTGTACCGGGCGACTATTTGGCAAGGAAACGCGCAAGTTCTCTTGACTCTGAATCACACACGTACGGGTCGCTAAAATTTCGAGCTACTCGTTCGGAAAAGACCGAGGGAAACGCGGGAAAATCGGCCGCGCGCCAAAACGGCGCTCTTCTGCGAAGAAAGCGATGACAAACGGTGCCGTCATCCTCGTCGTCGTCGTCGTCGTTGCGAACCTTGCACCCGAAGGGCTCGCGCCGAGTGCAACGACCCGGTGCAACGATTAAAACGAGCAGTACAATGAAGCAGTTATCGATTCGCGTTCGCTGTCGTATTCCATCGAAATTCCCGATATAGCGGACAAGTCGCAATAGGAATAATTTAATTTCCAGCTTCTCGTTAAATGATGAAACGATGTTTTTGACAGCGAACGACGTTGATGCTCCAAAATGCATGACATGACGGTTGAGATCGTCGTCCAATGGGAACCGTTGTTCGCGAATCACGATGCGCCCAGAATAGCCGCTAGAAACTGGAACTTGGTAGCTTGATAAACCGGTTCTAATCATGACGGGGGATCGATATCTTATCTCCATCGCGCTAATTGAACACCGGGTCGGAGGTACCGACGATGCGTTGCGCGAAGGAGGGGCAGTTAATTCATCGTTAATTGAAATTTTTAATGGGATAGAAAAATTCTTTAGATATATAGAACATGACGTACATTTTTACAATGTCACAATAAGCAATAATTTATTCTATTAAAATTTTAATTATTAAGATAAAGTGAAATGTCATTCCAACAGAAACACACGCAGGCAGTTTATAAAATAACAAAAAAAATTATTGCTAATTAATTTTTTCTCTTTATCTTATCTTTTCATTAAAAAAATCTGCATGCTTTTATCAAGAAAACGTGATTCTATGAATCCTTGAAATTTATGAAGTTAATGTATTCCTTGTAAAAACCCGATCAATCTCGTTTCATTCGCGACGATGAGAAGTGGTACGCACGCACGCGTTGTTTCTATAAATAGTAATTGCAAATGAAGTACTTGAAAAACCTATTACCTGAGGTAATACGTACACGGAATCCTACGTAATCGGGCATTCAGAGATCGTTTCACAAGAAAAGCGTTTTATTTCATTAATTAATTTTTATCGCCGCGATTGCCATCAAGTCTCTCTGCCAATTCTGAGACATCCTATAGATTTATTTATAAAAAATTATTTACATAAAAAAGCAATTAATCTCTACGCGCATTACTAAATATTTCGATGATATAGATATATTATGCAATATTAGAGAAAAAGAAAAAAAAAAAATTAAACAAGAAAACGCAATCTACATAAATGCATGCAAGAATCAGGACGCGTCGACGCGTTTATCTTTGCCGTCGACACGACGCGCAAATCATTGTCATGCAATATTGTCACTTTATTTGTAACGCGTGTCTCGGTGCGTGTCCCATGCGTCATACGCAGCACGAGACACAACGAAATGCATGCATTCCGTACATTCACGATGCAGCGACGTACGTAGTTATTTCTTATTTGGTACCAAATAACATGAGATTTGAACACCTGCTATTATTTTTATAATTAATCTGTTTCATTATTATTTTATTAATCTATTTTTTTTATGAAATATAAGACAAATCTTATGGAAAAACCCGAATAATCAAAATGGAAATATGATGAAAAAATTGTATATTTGCATAATTCAAAAAATCAAGAAAGTAGCAAATTAAAAATTCCTTTCAGCAATCTTTTGCTCTAAATGTGTAATATAATTAAATATAATTAAATATAACAATTGCATGTAATAATTAAATAATTCTATCAAGATGATACTATGTACATTTAATATAAGTACATTGTTATCAAATTAAATTTTAAGATATTCAAGATTCGGTGTAAAGGGAATATAAACATTGATCATTACTCCGTAAACACGTGTTATTAACAAATTATTTTAATAATTTTGATTGGCACACATTTTATGCAATAACAAAAATTTTTTTTCAAATTTTGATTAATAAACAAATATTTTATTACTCATAATGTATTAATTTTGATTGTCTTTTTTCTCAATCTTGCCCGTAGATGTTCTTAAATCTCGAAATTCCTATAAACATATTTAATTTTTATATATTTATGATAAAAGGATTATTTAAATCATAAAAACTAGACCAATACATGTTGCTGTGACTGGCGCGATGATACCGAAAGTTACACTTTTCTCGGAAAAACGGCCCGTAATTTTCCCTTCGCGGAAGTTCGAGAAAAATTGCGTCACGATGTTTTTCGAGCACGCGCCACTTGCTACGGCTCTGATTTACGACGTGTAGCTCGTATTATGGACGTCGGGAGAGCCGCGCGCGAGATGTCATCCCGCGAGAAGGCGCGGCGCAGGCGCGCGGAGCCGAGTCTCGCGCGCGCTATAAGTAGCGGCGGTGAAAGTTTCCGCGGACAGTAGATTGCGCGAGATCGTCCGGTGAGTATCGTTTGCCATTGCGAGACACATTCGCGCTTCCCTTTCATTTCGTTCCGAGGCGCTACGCTTTCGCTTCCGCGACGCCAGCTTCAACGTCGCAAGGTTTTCACTCAAGGTGCAAAGGTCGACCTTCCGCGGTCATCGACAAAGAAAGTTCGTCGTCAAGGCAAGCGAGAGAGAAGGTGTAATCGAAAGCGGAGCAAAAAAAAATAAAAAAAAAGAGGAGCAGGATGCCGGCCGACGTAGCGATGCACACCAACTTCCTGCAGTTCAATCAGTCCAGTCTGAAGGACTCGAACGTGGACTCTTGCTGGAATACCGAGAACATGAGCGGCTACATGACCTTGGTTGGGCCGAACGGTCATCGGCAGAGTGTGCAGGTGAAAGTCTATCGCACTAGCGTGGAACACTTTGCCGTCATTTATCCGCAGAAGAAGATCTGCCGACCGCTCGGCGTGTTGAATTTAAGGAACACCACCATCGAACGTGACGGCAACGAGGGTTTCCTGGTGAGGCAGAAAGGCTTCGATTCACCGATCGCCCTGACCTTCCTTATGGAGAACAAGAAAGAGCTAGACTATTGGATCCTGGCCTTCACCGCTAGGACCAGCCCGCTGGTGCACCAAAGCAGTCTGCCGATTGTCGAGGAGGAGGAGATCTAAAGGATCTCTCGTCCTACCGCAGTCAAGTGTTGTGTCAGTTATGTCGACACGACGCTGGATGGCCGAAAGCCGAATCGAGCGAGCTCGAGGAGAGGAGAACCGTCACTGGTTCTCCTCCGCAGAGTGTCTCGAATGTTTCCTAGACGTTCGAGCATGTACTCTCGCAGGAAGAGAGATACCGCCGTGCGTGATGAATTACCAAATGCAGATGTGCCGGCGTGCAATCTCGTCTTCCTCTAGGAACGAGTCCTTTCGGATGTCTCAAGTGCATCCGACAACGGGTCTCGTAAAGAACGAACTTGTATATAGATCCGATTGAGTTATATCTTGGAGTGTCCAGGGCAAGGGAACAATCCTATCGAGAGATCCACTTGAATGGACTCCATCGCGCACATTGCCGCGTTTCGGCGGCAGTCGTGTCGCGGAGCCATGTTGGCATTAAACCCTAGCAGCCAGCATCATCGATCCTGGCCAGCTGTGACCAATCGCGACGTACCTTCCAACCGGAGTCGGAGTAGCAGGGTGAGGAGAGGAAGAGGAGAAGAAGAAGAATCGCGAGGGGAAGGACAAGAGGTGCTACGGAGTGTATGTATGTGTGTGTGCAGAAGGGAAGAAGGGAATCGGCCAGACAACAACGGCATTTTTCCCGCGGGAGAACTGCCTATCGACATTCCCCCTTTCCACGCGGACAACAACCGTTAACTTCGACCTGGCAACCGCCGTGTTCTTGATCCGCTGCCGACCGGCCGAGTGGAGAGAACGACCTTTCCCGATAGGAGCCTCGAGACGGCGGGGTCTCGGATGTCAGAGACCCCGGGTGGGAGCGCCTTCGTTTCCTTTCGTTCGCGCTTGGCTTCCCCCGGGCACCTTGACGGGGACCTCGCAAGCGCCCAATTATTACCGCAACCGGATCGAGACTCGGGCCTGATCTCGTTGAATGTTTAATGAACGCCGCCGCCACGCTTCCTTTCCGCGCACATTCACGACCCCGTGGCGAAAGACCGTGGTTGGCTGTTTCCTTTTTCTCTTTATTTCTCTTCCGGCGATTCGCGATGATAAAGAAAGGGGCATCGTTAATTGTCCTTATCGCTGTAATTTATGCAACGAATGTATTATTGGTCCCTTTTAAACGGTAGCATCGAGGCTTATTTAAGATCAAAACATTTTTCTTTTTAATCAAATTTAATATTGATCCCAAAGAAGGGATACAAACGTCATTTATGTATATATGCTTGAGATCAGGTTCGGCAAACTTGACATTTCTCCATTAATAGAGAATGATCTTGATTTTTAACAGAATTTAAATTCCCCGAATTTTAAATTCGAATCTTAAAAAAAATATCAAATAATCTGTCAAATATTCTTTTGATATGATTTGTATATAAAAAGCTTTTTTTTTATGGAGAAAAGAGACACGTGATCACTTTATATTATAATAAAATAGACTGTATTTATGTCGTCGAAATTAACATTAAACGCCGATGGTCTAAATGACTGATTAGAATCGGAAATATTTCTAAATTTACAGATAACTTTCAAATGGGTAACGTGCGGAAGAGTTCGTGAAAAATAAACATTTGTAAAATCGATATAACCACTAACACATAAGTATCCATCTTCTTACAATAAAACTTTAAGATTGTCTGTGATATTACGTAGATGATAACTCTGTCACGTTGCATTAGGCATGGAGATATACCCCCTTAACGTAGGAATAGCGAATCATCCGCATGTCATATGCGAAATAACATTGCAAAAAATTCTAGAGGGATTCCATTACGATTACGCGCGATAAACATGGATATACCGTAACGTAATCGTAACGTGGTCCTCAAAAATAAATAATGGAAGTCTAAAGTAAGATCACATTCATTCCTTCATCGCGTTCGACGTTTCCCTTTTATGTACATCGATCCGATATCGTTCATCCTACGCTAATCTCGCCGAACCGATTGTCATCCGAAGATTAAGAGTTCAATAAAATTTCGCGCGATGTATCTTTGTAAATAATAGCTAATTAATAAGCGAGTGATTGCAAATATATCGCGATCAGAGAAGATTCGACTTTGTCGTAATTTCCTACTAGATCTATCTGTATAGCTTACTTTAGGTAGTCTTTTGAACTTTTTATAAGAGCATGACCATTGAGCTACTTCCAGAATTCTTCCACTTAGTCTGACTTTCCTAATTAAGATTCGTAATGTAACATAAGCGAAACAAACAACATACTTATTCATATATATATATATACATATATATATATACATATATGCGCATTGCGCAATTGCATCTTTGTATATATACAAATATACTACTGAATAAATATAGTCAATGTGTCTTCGAATCGCGTTGTTGGTTTCACTATCCTCTTCCTCTAGTTTATTATTTAATTTTCACATATAATTATCAGCACACATAATTAAATATACTATTTTATGCTAATTATTCAATGATTATTAAATCAGTTTATTTAATTTATTTTTATTGACTATAATATTTCGATGATTATAATATTTTTTACAAAATCCATATTCTTATTTTCGCAGCGTTATAAAAATTAATATTATATAATTAATCATTTTATATTAATATAATTATAACAATTTTGATAATTGTTTATTAATATTCAACAAGTTTTCTCATCGCTACATTAGCCTTTTTTACTTTGATTAATTATTAATATTTTTTTAATTATTAACTTTATATAAAAAAAAAATTTTGATGTATCATTAACGATAGATATAAATTATAATCGACAGTCTTCAGTCGATCGTGGCCATCGCATGAAAGGCAAAAGGAAACCTTTCGGTCATTGTGCTACCGTGCGCATCGCGCAATTCCTGTTCTAGAACTGGCTTGGTAACGTTATGTTTCCGGTTTCCATTTAGCAGGTTTTAATACGGAAAATAAAAGAGACCGCAGTCTCAATGTTATTCGGTCTTTCTTAAAATATTTTATTACTGGAAGTAATGTACGGCCTGCGAAAGATCGATAAATGAAAATGTTTTTACCTTATCTACGCGTTTTCTCTAATGACTTTTATAAATATTATTTCGCAAACGATGCACTAAAACAATTTAATAAAAATATTTAATTAAAATAATATAATTCAAGCATTGATATAATTATATGTATAATAATTATATAAATATATATTATATAAATTATATAAATTGTATAAATTATATAAATATATAATTATAAAATTATAAAGATTATATATAGAAATCATATGAATTATAAGAATTATAAAAATTATAAACATTATAAAAATCATATAAATACATAATTATATAAATTATTACTTTATATATTTCGGAATATTTAGAATTATAAGCATATTTATTTCTATGGTTATTATTCTTATTTTACATGCATTTCTGTATATTAAAAATTTATGTTGATTATAATTATATTAGGATTTAATGACAAATAGAATTATTATAGTTTTCTTTTTTTATTATGATTTTAGAGTAATACTCCATCTTCTTATTTTAATTAAATATATTATTATATTAATTAGAAAAAAATTTTAATTTTGCTCTTATTTTGTATCTCCATCAATTGAAAAATCATGCGATTATTAATATATGTACGCACGCTTCGACCGATCAATACTTTATTTCTCGAGGCTTCTGCGTTTTCATAGAAGTCGCGTGTTAGCGCATATAACATTTGCAAAGATAATTTATTATTTTTGTTCAGCGACGTCGCGCCATTAAAAAACATCATGTCAGTATATCTGCTCGACTATAAAGGACAAACAACTATTTTTATCGGTCTATGTCTCGGAATATGTCATTCGTATGCAAATTTGTAAAATTTTAAATAGATTTTTTTTTAACGAATTGCGCTTTTGCCTATCTCCGAAGGGTGGTAAGATTCTTCCCTTTACATAAGATGCCTCAACGGTTCTCGCACATCTGCGACGTTTCAGGGTCGGAAAGTAAAGAAAAGACTGCTATTATAAAGACTGCTCGTCGAAATATATAACACACTCCTTTGGAGGAGCAGAATCCATTGTATAGGAATCTATGTGGCACCTAGGGGAGCTACATCGATATTATGATAGTCGTAAAACTTTGTACTATAGTTTGGTTTCGAAAAATTCAATTTGGTTTTATAAGTTTAGATAAATTAAAATTTTTAAAAATTTGTTTTTTTAGATTTATGGAGAGATAAAAAATTTTTAAGCACAGCACAAAGCATTTTTATTTTTATTTTATAATTTTCTATTAGATGACATTTTATTTCAAACCACATATTGTTTTAATTATATATTATTTTAACAATTCATATTCTCGTAAAGGTATTTCTTTTCCAAGTAATCCTCGAATTAGATTAATGTAAATGAGAACCAAAAAATCTTTCAATTTACAGATTAATTAATATCCAATTCCGTAGCTTCGAATTGTTACGCACAAGAAGAGCAGAAAGCAAGATTCTTTATATATATTTCTCAGGTATCTAGAAAAGTGTTTCGTGAGAAAGTAGAATTGTATAATACAATTGTGGGAATTTATATCACGCACAATGAGCTCACAATAGCTAAAAAGTCACCGAGTAGAACATCTTGGCAAGGAGCATCTGCTCGCTTGACGTGTAGATTTCTTGCGCGAGATGATATAAATCTTGCGTGAGCCGCAAATCCAAAGACGAAAATTGCAGTCGCAAGCGCGATTCATTCATTTCATAAACAAATCGTAAAAATCATGCGATCTTTTCTTTATAGTTGCATACATTACGCCGAACGTTCCGCGAATTGATCGCGATATGTACGAGATTTTACGATTCCTGCGAGGTGTATTCTTCGTTCAGATTGAACGTGATGTATATTTACAGAAAATGAGACAAGACAAAAATATAAAGTATGATAAAGATTATAGAATAATTAAAAATGAAATAACATATCGCTGAGCAAGATTTTTTTATATGTCATATTTCTCAGACATATTCAATAAATTTTTAAAGCCATTTCTTTCGAAAACAAAAAGATTTATATTAAAATTTTGTATAATTTTGTGTTAATTTGCTTTATTTTTTTGTAAAGATTTGTATTATACTTTTCAATTATAAATAAATATTGTGTGCGAGAGAAAGAAATATAATATAATATAAATAATTTTTGAAAATATTTTTTTTAATAAATTTTATTAAATTATTAAATTTTTAAATTATTAAATTTTTAAATTATTAAATTATTAAATTATTTAGTTATTTAATTATTAAATTATCAAATTATTAAATTATTAAATTACTAAATTTTTATTAAATTATTAAACATTCTTTGCATACATATAAAAAAAGAGATTATATTAATAAACACTTAAGGTCATATGTACCATCGTTTTAATTTAAGCTCTTTATTCAAGTTTGAAAGTTTGGATTTTTAATACTGAAAATTATACCTTATAAATTATAACTTATAGTTAAAGAAATGTCATTATACTGTATATGTGTATATACTGTAACTATATAAAATTTCTGCCTAATTATAGAGAACAAATTTGCACTTCCGGGAGTTATTACTGTGCCATAATTTCATGACGATATAAATATACCTGTCTGCTTTAATGGCTCTCGCTGTTTTTCTCAGTACAAATTCTTAGAACAAATTAAACTCATAACTCATCCTTTGAGACATCTAAGATATGTGCGCACACAAGATATGTGCGCACTCGTATAAAGACAAATATATTATTTTTGATGAATATATTTCTTCAAATAATTTTCCTATTATTTTCAAGATATGTAAAATTAATCTATAATAAAAGCTTAAAAGTGTGGCTCGCCATTGAATTATTACAATCAAATAATAAAAGAAATGTGTAAATATCGTGGCATAATTAAATCATTTGAAAGTAATATTTACTGAAATAATTATCATTATTCCGAAATATATATCAAATATAAAAGCAGACAGATTATAAAATGCAGCGCAAACATACAAACATGTAAATTGTATTCTCTTAATTTGCGGATCGTCAGTTTTCTATAAAGATAATCTTGAAAATTCCTCTTAATTCAGGAAAATAATTCCTTTATAAATTACGCTATTATCTTTAGGCTGTAATGATTCTTACAATATACATCCGCAAAGAGTTCTCTCTCTCTCTCTCTCTCTCTCTTTCTCTCTCTCTGTTTCATATATATA